>JAZHYW010024425.1:0-53657 GCA_037355805.1 Ixodes ricinus | reverse complement strand
ACCTCGCAGCGTCGGCTGCGCCTGGACTCAAGCTGAAACGCAGTACAGTGCTCTTATAAGGTGACTCTTAGTGTTGGTGAGAGTCGTGCACTTATGAAGTATAGATAGGAACTCTTGGATCTTTCTTTCTTCGATTCCTTTCTTCTTCCAAGTCGTTTTATCAATTACCTATTCATCTCCTCTTCTCTCCAGCAGAGGGTAGCGAACAAGGACAAGGCCCAAGGCAACACCTCGTAGATACCAAGGCCGTAGTACTGAATAGTGGACGTCACCTGAAAGAGGCCTATTTGGAGATCCCACGGGACACTATTGCCGCGTCAGCCTTCGGCTATGACTAATGTTAAACTAGTGCGAGCACAAGTCAAAGCTGAACTCTGACGCAGTAATGTTGTCTAGTCTGTGTCCCGCGTTGTTCTCTTCTAGGCGATGAAAAATATTTAGTAGTACGGCCTTCCCATATTGAAAACCAGCACAAGCTGGTCCCAGCATCCCAGCTTCATGCTGGGTTATTGCTCCAACATGCCCAGCTTGCCGTGCTGGTCAAGCTGGTCCCAGCACAAGCTGGTCCCAGCATCCCAGCTTCATGCTGGGTTATTGCTCCAGCATGCCCAGCTTGCCGTGCTGGTCAAGCTGGTTGGATGCTGGGTCGTGCTAGCTGGGTGAATGCTGGGCAAATGCTGGGTCATGCTGGGTGAACTGGTCATGCTGGTTAAGCTGGTGGACTTCCCCACCAGTTTAACCAGTTTAAATTAATACACAGGATAAACAAGCCAAACTCTTCAGAAAAGCCAGCTCGGCATCCAATTTATTATTTTCGTACTCGCGGCCTGCTCACATGAGCTCAGATGCTACACATCCTCTGCGCTGACACAGTACTAACCGACGCACAGACAGTGGTTCTCGGTGCAAAACAAACAATGCTATTAAAACTAGATTGCTTATCTCTCAACACGAAAAATACTAGACACACGCCAAAAACAGGCAATAACAATAAAAAATACTACACGGATGAGAGAAGCGAACCTGGGTCCCGCCAGTAATGGGGGCGAAGCGGCCTCTTGCGTAGTCGGCAGAGGCGAGGAAATCCGTGTGGCTTGGATGGCATTGGCGATACTCCTCGGCACCACCGTCATTCACGAGCACACACATGTTCTGAAGACATGAAACGACGCCTCAGTCGGGGCGTCCGACTTCTTCCCGCGCTGAACGGACTGCCGCTCGCTGTCTCCTCAAATCCCGCTTCGCTTGCACCGCCGTTCAAGTAGTCTCCAAACAACGCGCACACAGCCGTCCCTTCGAAAATCTGCCCAAGATAGCCAAACGTGTCTCAAATTCTCCGTTCCTACCACTCTCTCTCTCTCTTTCTCGCACACAAAGGAAGCTCGCAGCGCGCCTGAAGCGCCCGGTCGTCTACCAAAAACGAGAGGACAAAGAACAGGACGTGGCCTCGTCCCAGCCCAAGCCGACCTTGGCGCGCGCGCTCCCAGCAATGCCAGTTCGACCAGCTCTAGCCGACCTTGGCGTGCGCGCTCCCAGCAAGACCAGCTTGACCAGTTCGAACCAGCTTATGCTCAGCTTCAGCACCAGCTCGAACCAGCTTGACAAGCTTGAACCAGCTTCAGTACCAGCTCGAACCAGCTTACGAACCAGCTAAACCGGCTTGACCAGCTTGATTTTCTTGCTGATTTTTTCAATAAGGCTGCCAGCTATAGGAGGAGTTGTCCCGGGTCAGCCTCTCTGTATTCCTGCTCTACCCTGCCCCCTTTTCCTAATTTAGGCACACGTGACTGTTTTTGCTTTTCAAAGTGCCCTGAAGAGGTTTCTGAGATATCCTAAATATGGCGATAATTCACTCTGCGGGCTTTAAGCATCCTAGAAATCCATATATCATAACGATGCGCCGTCGATTTTCCTATTAAAAGAAAACAATCAAACATCGAACACGCCCAGGTCATCTACGGCGATGGGAGGAGCATTGTTCCGGCAGCCAGGACGACATGTGACCAATGAAAACACGACATTTCGTTGAGATTGCGGCGCTGTTTTTTACAAAATGTGTACGTTTTTGTAGATGATAAAGGCAAATAAGAGGAGTCGAAAAATGTTATTTTTCGCGGAAAGGGAGCATAATAGTGCAATAATCGTATAAAAAACAGCGCAAAATGTTTTTTTGTTTTTTTCGGAAGTGGTGTGTTTGGTCGTCAGCTCTCGAGCGCGCGCGCTGGGCTGAATCGTAATCCGGGCTCTGGGAGCAACCACGCGGGCAACGAGCCGCTCGCATTCGAGATATCACTCCGCGGATCTACCGGACAGAGGCGCGAGGATCCTTCGCTTGCTATTACGGTGCTTCTGGTTTCAGAACATGCTCCTCTCATCGCCAGAGATGCACCTCGGTGTGTTGCGATCTTTGATTGCCTTTTTTAATAGAGAAATCGGCCACGTATCAGTCATGATTTAGGGATTTCTGGGATGCCTAGAGCCAACAAAGTGAGTTATGGCCATATTTAGGCGATCTCAGAAACCTACTTATGGGCACTTTCAAAGGCCGGCTCACAAATACGTCGAAGCGCTAAATCAACACCAGAAGCAGCACTGATGCGGTGCTGACTCGAAGGTAACCTTAGCACAGATGCAGCGTTGTATTGCTAATGTAGACTTGCAGCCAGCACTGCGTCACCAAGCTTAGCGCTGTTTCCAGCTCTTACTTATAGCGCTGAGGTAGTGGAGTGGTGTATGTGAGAACGGGCATTTAGTGATGTCCGCAAAATTCGAGGATGTCGCAACATCCCAGTCATGTCCTCGAAAGCAGTGCTGTAGACGTTACCGAAAAAAAGGTAATGAAATACGCTACTCGTCACTTGCAAAATAAAGGACCACGTCTTACCAACCTACGCTACTTCTAAACAAAAGGAACGCGTTACCGTTACCCATAAAAAGTAACGCGTTAGTTTTGCGGTACCTTTTGGGGGGTAGCGGTAACGGTAACAGCGTTTTTTAGCGACAGAGTTTTTCGACACTGGAATTCGCTTAGCCTAATAAATAGTTATTAGGCTAAGCGGTTACATATACTGACGTTAATAACACGAAGTCAAATATGGGTAAAATAAAGTACGGTGTCCCACAGGGCTTCAATCCATGGCCCGCTGTTATTTTTAGTGTATATCAACGACATAACTAACCTCGCCGCTCTCTGGAGAGATAATTATTTACGCTTATGACACTCATGTATTTTTTTTCTTGGCAAATCCTACAAGCGATTGAGCACCATACCAATACGAGGCTCAGAAATGTATCATTATGGCTCATAGCAAATAAGCTAAAATGAAGCACTAAGAAAACTAAGTATATTATTTTTAGACCACTCAATAAATGTGTTGAGCACAAAGGGCATTGACGTTGTTTTTGTCTAAGTGGGACTTTGTTTTTGCTCGGGGAAAAGACATGCGAAAATTCGAAAGCATGTGGAATGAATGCAATAATTAATGACTTGGCGCCTCAAAAATATTAGAAACAGAACAGTGCGGTAGACGTGGTTACCCATGGACAAATACAACTGGACTATACCTACGAGCTAATGGGACTAATCAAGCAGCGTCAAAAGCACTACTCATTGGACATTTTTATTTTTGTTTATGATTGGTTCAACGATGACAGAACATGGTCAAAAGCACGAAAAACACCCTAATGGTTCCCTTTTGACGTTATCTCTTTGGTCCCATCAACTCTTAGCGTCGGTTGCATCCTGACGTAAGGTAAAACGATGTAAAGAAATACAATAAAAGTTTAAGGGGACGTTTTTCACCTTTTCGGAAAAAACGCAAGAGTAACGTAACTAGGTTTCCCGTTACTTGAAATAAGTATAGCAAGTACGTTACCCTTTGCTAATCTGAGAAAGTAAGTATACGTTACTACATTACCTAAAAAGTAGCGCGTCACCGGTAACGCCGTTACTTCTAACGCTTTGCAGCCAACACTGTCTCAAAGACAACGTCTGAGATTTCAACGTGCAACCAACTTTTTGTCTCTGCAGGCTTCGAAGGCTGCTGCCATGACGTCGTCCTCCGCCACCAACGCCACCTGGGGACCGGAGCTGGACGTCACCCTGGGAGGCGAAGAGGGCCTTCCGGAAGACTACGACTACGTCGAGTCCTCGACCCACTACGATCTCGCCGACCTAGTGCCGACGGCGGCCGTGTACGGCTCCACGCTGCTCCTCGGCCTGGTGGGCAACCTGCTCATAGTGTACACAGTGGCGAGGTTCCAGCGCATGCGCAGCATCTCCAACATCTTCCTCGCCAGTCTGGCGACGGCGGACCTCCTCATTGTCCTGCTCTGCATCCCCGTCAAGGTCAGTTGGAGTGACTCGGATAGACACTGGCCTGTGGTGCCCAGACCGCATTTCGGACAACTGCCTTTGGCGCCCTTAAGTCCCCGTGTATCGGAATGTCCACAAAATGGCAATCAGGCCCTGCGTAATGCTACGGCTTGCCGCGATCCTGGCTCATTGTTCGCGGAAGCATCACGGGAAGAAGGCAAGTGGTTGCAGACATAGAGTCAATCTAGTAATCAGGAGGGAAAGGCCCCATGCACCCGGGCGGCTTCGGAACAGCGGGGCATATAGACGCGAACATTGGCGGTCCGAGTTGGCACTCCCGATGGGCCCATATCATTGGTGACGCCTTAATATGCACCAAGAAGCAGCAAAACAACATCTGTAAGGTCTGTACCTCGTTCTTTTCTATAGCTTGCTTTGCAGGAAAACACCGGAATCGCGATTTGTTTAAAACTAAATAAACTTGACAAGCACTCGAGCAACTTGAACTCGTCGCGGCAAAACGAACACGCCTAACCTCTCGTCTGATGTCTTTCTCTGCTCTTCTGTCATTCTCTTTGCCGTTCTTCCACTTGGGAGCGCCGATGTCAGTGCTCACGATTTGCCACGTTCTGCTCCCATCGCTGTCGTCGGGGGCTTGAAGCTCCCCAATAGTGGGCTTAAATCGAGAGCGTTTTCAACCGTTCGATGGGGGTCATGCGGTTTATGGTCGGAGTGTGCCACACAAGGTGCAAAGAGGAAGCGGGAGCGTCCTTTGTCTGCAAGAGTATCTGCCTTGCTCCTAAGCGTCCGCCATTAAATTTCAAGAGTTTTGCATGGTTTCAGTTGCTTCCGCTTTTAAATCTAGGCTCTATACTGCACAACCCGTGCCTCTGGAGCAGGCGTGTAAAGACGACAGCAAGAACGCGGCAAATTCTGGGCGCTGACATCGGTGATCCCCAGAGAAAGAGCGAGAAAGAGCGACAGAAGAGCGGAGAAAGAAAGCAGACGAAAGATTAGGCGCGTTCGTTTTGCCGCGACGAGCTGAAATTGCACTGGCGCTTGTCAACTTTATTTAGTATCATACAATGTGCGATTCCGGTGTTTTCCTCTAAAATAAGCTAGACAAAAACAAGGCAGAGACCTTCCAGGTGACTTTTGCTGCTTCTTTGTGCACATTAAGGCATCGCCAGTGATGTATACCCATCGGGACCGCCAACTGGTACCGCCTATGTCCGCGTCTATGCACCGCAGTTCCCGAACGACCCAAATGCATGGGACCATTCCTTCTAGATTATTATATTAACTTTATGTTCTGAACTTCCTCATGAACAGACCGGCTGTAGAGCGAGCCACAGCAAACTATGCACACCTTTACTGCTTCACCACCACCACGATTCTGAAACACCGCGTTACCAGGCAGAAATTGAGCAAACGAAAATGGTGGCGCGGTATACATACCATCGGTAGTAATTAGTTCAAAACGGCATACGAGTTTCGAATTTTTGACGTAACGTGAACGTTGGGGAAGAGTCTCAAGTGTCGCAATTACAAAAGATTTCCCCTCCCATCGTTCGCAAACTCGACTTCGACAAGACTCTTATCATCGCGATGACGGGAATGCGATAGGTTGCGGATGTCCCCGCCTGAAACACAGAAATCCCATTTACGCATCGTCATCCATCATACTCATGCGTTAATTATAAAGTCTCCGAAACTTTCCTTGAGCACCGCACTCTACAGCGCTCGATAGACCTGAAGAGTCTAGCCAAATTAGCTCTTTGATTGGCTTATGCCAAAGCCATTAGATAAGTTACGCTTAGAGTAGCGGCACTACATTCCTGAATGATTTCGCGGGTGCTTGATACTCAGTTCAGAGCGGCCACAATTGGCAATCGTTACAATTAGGAAATTCAATTTTCTCAACTTAGGATAAGTTGACAGAAGGCTCAGACGATAGCGATATTCTCTGTCGCGGACTGTTGTAACATTTCTGGATTACGAAAAACCGATTTCCTGCAATTTTATATACAGTTCGAGATAATTGGCAACCATAATTTTAAGCACCAAAATAATCTAACAGACGAAGAACTCGGCTAGTCTTGGCTGGGCACTTGGCGGGCCCAGCAGAGCTAGCTTTTTGGCAAGCCCTCGCCGGAACTTCCGGCGAGCGGGCCCCGTTGTAAGGGGGTCGCCATTAAATGTAATCCAATCCAATTCAATGGCTGAATAGTGGTTTCTTTGAAGCGTAGGTCATTGAGGGCCCTAGCTTATGCCAGCCATTGTGACGACGGGCTAAGAAGAGTATATTGTATGTGAAACGTATACGCGGAACAGCTCGGAGCAGCTGTCAAATTATGGCCAGTCTGTAGGCAACAGGCGCGATGGTTTTCGCAAGGGCTTTCTATATCGGATAGTGATTGATCAATCAATCCCACCAAAAGAGAATGTCGGCCCGTTTGACAGTGGGCTAGCATTTATTGGCTCCGTCAGTTATTTTGGTATAAATTCGATTTGATCACATGGTGCCGCCATATTGATGGATGGATGGATGCATGCATGAATATGGTTGAACAGATGTAATAAAGCTGGGCTCTTCTTTGTTCAGCCCATTGCTTTTGATATATTTCCCTGCAACATATGTAGCTCGCTAACGGTTATTGAAAACAAAAATTGTTATCCAATGTATGATAACTGGATGAATGTTGAGTTGGGTTAACTTATAGAACAAACATTGATGGGGTACAGTATCGTAGGTTTTGGCAAAACCAATGAAAATAGCATCAGAGGTTTTGAAAGAATGAATGCTTTCGTGAAAATTAGTAGCGAATTGAAAATGTGGTGCTTCACACACATAAAAATTCAACCTTTTCTTAAGCCATTTTGGTTAGTGCAGATAAATAGTTAATGACATGGGAATACAAAATATGCTTTATAGTTTTACATAGTATACTTGTCAAAGATATTGCTTTCTCAATATATACACTATATTTATCTCCAGATTTAAACATTGGCAACACTTACCTAAATTTCCAGTCCGCCGGAGGGTACTAGATATACGTTCTACTCACTGCTTAAAAATAAGAGAAAGCAAAGAACAAGATATTGCTCAGTTTATGTTAAGAAGTTTAGAACACATCTCGTCCTTTTCGAGTACAGAGCTAGGAAAAAGTCGTTGTTTGGTGCACTCCCACGAATACATCACGAGAAACAAATATATTCAGGATCACAATGAAGACAACGCTAAGGCAAAGATAGTACACAACACAAAAAACATATAAATTAGTTAGTAAACATCAAACTGTCAGCAGGCGGCGTAACTCAGATGCTGATGCACAGATGTCGAGTAACTATAAATGAACACAGCTGTGAGAAATATAACAGGTTCACATATTACAGTAGGCGAAACACAGAATGAATGACATGGTAAAGGAAACTGCTTCTCGGTAAAGACAGAAACTTACAAAATACTAATGTAGAAACGGCTGTCGATAGGTGGTGGGAGAGCTCCTGTTCGTGATCTTGATAAATGCTAGACAACGTTCACTCTTGTTTGGGGGCAATGGTCTTCTAAAGTTTTCTGTACCTTCCTCAGAATCCTCGTGATTCTCAGGAAGGTACAGGTCGACGAGCAACCAGTGTAGTGGTGTTAAGGAAACAATTATACAAGCTTGATCATGCTGACATAGACTGGTAAGTAAAAAATGTGTAATAAATCTTAAAAAAACAAAAAAACAAAACAGAGGGCGGCGTTTGAACGGCACCGCCTACCGAAGGTTCGCTCTCATTCCTGACACAGGCCGTGAGATGACGCAGCATGAGAGGAAAAGCCACGAAGCGCCAAAAAGCTCTCTTTTGCGTTCTCCGCCCACCATCCCTGGATAGCTTAGTCGGCGAAACCCTTGCTCACAATCTCGGGTGGTGAGCTCAAATCCTGCCGAAGGACTCAACTCTTTTCCTAAGGTACCCTATGGGCGTAATGCTTTTCGGCGTCGGTTTTTTGTTACAGCCGGCCATTACAGCCGGCTGTTAGCAGCCAGAGCGTTACAGAACTCTACGAAAATTGTCTGATAAAACATTCTGTGTTTAAAATGAGTAGATTGGAATTGAATGAGAGCCGTCCAGTGGACACGATTGATTGGAAAGTGGCGCTCAATAAACGCCTCACAAAAATAACAAAATACAAAAAAAAAATAAAAAAAGAAACGATGGAAAGTACAGAAACTGTAATCGGGCGTCCATTGCCGTCATCGCGCGCCATAATTAGTGAGTTTTAGTATTGCGTATACGTGCGAACGCAAGCTCTGTGCGTTTACGTTAGCGTTGCGTGTTCCACACTGCGCGTGCGCGGAGTCCAAACTGCGGCCTTGGATTGGCGCATGGCGACTTCGCGCATGCGCAGCGTGGAGAACGCAACGCTAACGCAAACGCACAGAGCTAAGTTTGCTTCTATGCACCATTCAGATATTTACAAGTCCTCAGCCCAGCGGTGCGATCTCCTCAACTCATCACGCGCATGTTCGTCGCTTCGGAAAGCGAGCAAATCACGCGCCATACGCACGAACACTGAAAATAGAAACGGTCAGGAGCCCTTCTTTTTCTCTCCAAAGCTCTCTATTATCGACGATGGCTCGAGCTGCACGACCTGGCAGCGCGAGCCATCGGGCATGCATGGTCAGTTACAAAATAAACATCGCTGGGACTAGTCGCATGGTCTCTGTTTTCATCAGAGACCCTCCTTCAAACGGCTCACTATGGGAATATATATTTATGTGAAGTTAATTAGACGTAAAACATGCCTTCCTTAGAACGATGTTCTCCAAATGTTTAAAAGGATTGTTGAGATGAAACGAGTCGACTATGCGTACTTTATTTTACCTTAACGTATACTGCAAATGCAGAGAATGCTGTAAGTGCGTGTTCCTCGCTTTTAGACGTGTCTCGGCTACACGAATGATCGAAGCGCCGGAGGGAGCAACCAAATCTATATACCTGCCTGCGCGAGCAGGCAGGTATATAGCATACTGTACAATCGCGCTAAATAAAAACTCTTCGAAGAAAAGCTCTTACACTATAGAAACAAAAAATCACACAAAAAAGCAGTAAGGTAGGAGGCCTCTTTACACGGCGGGAGCTTAGTTTCTTGTAAAAAACGCTTCGTTCTGTATTTTGAACTAAACTTTCGTCGTATAAAAAGAAGTCCAAATTTTACGAAGCATCTGGATTCGACGCTTATTGTGTCAAAAGATTGATGCCACAGGCATTCACAAAAAGAAGCCCCATCCCCTCAATATTTTTGACAATAGAGACTGCTTGCATAGAAAATTAACTTGCCGGCATTAAAACCCAGCGCATTCAGACGGCGTTTTTTTTTGTTTGTTTGTTAAATAGAGGTTGTTTTGATGGGAGAAAAAAGCTGATATGTCTGCCCGTTTTATTACTGAAAGAAAGTAGGGCGTCATCACTTGCCTGCCGCGGGGAATACCAAGATTTAAAGTAGCATGCGTATATGCTTTGCTTTATATAAAAGTAAATAATAATATAGAAATAACGTTGTAGTGTATATATCTCCCATATCTAAAACGCGGTTTGGGCTCGGCAGATGCGGAGTGCTGACGACGCTATTTCTTGACGTACTACACAAAGCTTTTTCGTACGCTATTCTAAATCTTGTTTCTGTTTCCGAAAGGCTGGTTTGGAAACTCTAGCATTTGAAAACGTATCCTCCAGAAGAATCTGATTTATTGGTGCAGCGTTTATTTCGAATAGGCCCGTCGCGAAGGATTTATGATAGCCTTCTGCGATTTTTCTAATCTTCATATATACCTTTTAATTAATTTTTTTTGCGAGAAATGAAACGAAATAATGTATTGTGGACTCAATAAACGGGTAGTTGTGTAGAAAGCACTGTGATGGTCATCGATATTCTGATTCGAATTGGCAGGTTTGTGAATACGAGAGCTTGTTCAGAAGGAAACAATCAAGAGGCTGAGTTAAGAGCAAGTTAAGCTCTTAGCTTCACTCAGACAAGTGACACAAAAAGTTTACATGGGCTATGAATATCACATTTTTTTCATACAATAATAATACGCACTGGCTAACACCTGTTGTTCTTAATAATTTTCTAATCATCTTTATATATGCATGGACATGCAAATATGCACCAGGTATTCATCAGGTTTACCTTTATTTTCAGTCACCTTTGGTGTATTATTAAACAATCAGGTATGTTAAAAATGAAGCCGCTTTGCACAATATTGAGCTACACAAGATGAGTAGTATAAAGGTGATTTTCGTTCTCATGATGCCTAAATGTTTTTAGGTTTGGTAAAAACCAAAAACGGTGCAGTTTTTCTTGTTGTTACGGCAGTTTAAAGTGTTCGGGAAGTTTGCATTTTTAAGGCGAAATATTCTGTTATTTTTTCCGCCATCCTTTTATTTTTTATTTTTTTGACCCATGATACATTTTTTGTTGCTTTTTTTATTGGGGTGCACTCTTTGTCTCTATTTGCATGAAGATTTTGCGCTGTACTAAGAGTGAAGCTAACGACGAAAAAGAATATTAGCAAAATAACACAATGGTCAAATTGGCGCGAGCAAACAACCCCCCCCCCCCCCGAAAAAAAATCATACATTAAAAAAATGCAAACAAAACAACGAAACGAATATGCGAATGAATGCATGACTTTTTCAACATTAAGACGTACGAGAACATGCTAACAGTATGCATAAATACGTGCAATTAATATAAATGCTATAACACACTTACAGCACCCAAAAAGAAATAAAAACTGAATAACGCAAAGAAATAAACGAACATACAAAGAAGCAAAATGATTGATAACAAACATGACAACATCCGAACCAGTTCAAAAAAAGAAATGAACATGCATGTATCCCCACATAAAATTAAAAAAAAACGCACCAACCAGAAACAAGAAAAAACGAAAAATAAAAAACAAAAGTTTATGTGGCGTGTCTCCTTGGCTTCCAGTTCGGCCAGCTGTTCTCGTACACCTGGACACTGGGCGAGTTCGGCTGCAAGTTTATCCTGTACGTCCAGCACGTTTCTATGATCTGCTCCGTGCTCAACCTCACCTTCCTCAGCATCGAGAGGTAAGACGGACCAGCCTACACCGAGCTAGACACTCTGAATCGGGTGGACGCTTGCGCCACCTAGCCAATGTTGCCACAGGCTCACTAGCGCCATCTACGCGGAGCGCAAGTTCGTCTGCTTCTTTTGCAAGGGGTGGTGGTGACGTCAGAACGTCGAGCACTGATTGGTTCTGAAAGAAGCTCAGTGGGTAGACCTCAAGTCAGCTTGCTTTGCGGTCTACCCACTATCCTTCCACCAGAGCCAATCAAAGCTCAGCGTTCTGACGTCATCACAACCCCTGTAAAATAAAAAAACAACAACAGACGAACTTGTGCTGCGCATAGACTTATATTGGCCCACATATGAACTGCACACATTTTCAATGGTTTTGTGCATGTTTTTAGTACCATATGTGGGGGATTTCATCTCAAATCGTGCAAGAAAAAATGATGGGTCGTCAATAAATTCAGCAAAAAATATATGTTGTTGGAAAATGTGTGACATGAACAAAACTACAAATTAGAACTACGAAAATTGTTTGTTCTTAAGTTGAGGGCTTCGACATGGCAGAAGGTACGTCTTGCCACTTTTGCAGTTTTCACATTTGGCATATTTTGAAGTCTCGAAACTTTTAGATTATTTTTTTTACAAGTATAATATATTTTTTTTCCTTTTTTAGACTTTGTATAGAAGGGGTAAGGATCTCTAGAAGTGTGTATTTTAACTTTATTTTATGAAATAAAATCTCGTGGATCTTGCACGTTTGACAATATTAGGCCAATTTCGAATCGAGCTAGCTTTATATGTAAAATAATTTAAGGAACAAGGAACATATTAAATGAAAGCTTGTATCTAAGCATATCTAAAAATTACTATATTGTTAATTTAGATATAGTTTATATCAAAGAAAGAACACTGTAAACTTAAGAAGAAATGCCAAAAAAGTTCAGCGTCATTAAAAAAAAACAAAAAAACACCGTATTCTTATTTTTTAATTTTTTATATAAAAAGGTTGCCATGCCTTCTTTTATATGCAGTTAACTTTCTTTTACATATATGGTTTCGTCATATTAAGCAGTGCGTTTGAAAAGAAGACATATTTGTACCTCCCTTATAAAATGAAAAGATATGGGCTGTTGCCAAATATTGTACGTCATTAATAAATACACGCTTGCAGTTTGGCCATAGTATTTAAGAAATGCCTCATATAACATTTAGTAAAAAGGAGGCATGACTGGTATGTTAAAATTAAATAAGAAGTTTATGCACATGTCCAGTTCGCTTATAAAATCTCAAGATTCACAATTTTTTTAAATAAACCTTTTGAAACGTCTTTTATTATTGAACAAGCAAAAGATTTAAGTTACACAAACCTCTATCGGAGAGGCAATGAAGGAGCGAGATCAATTGTTTTCAGAAACTAAGAAGGCCGAGTGCGAAATTTGGCTTCTTTCATGCGGCTGCATTTTCACGTATACTGGGAGGCTGGTTCAAAACTTCTTGAGACGTTCTTTTTATTTGAGGAAATTACAAAGAATACCGATAAGGGAGGGAGTTGCATAACACTACATAGCATTTTTAGTATAGTAAGCTCACCGTAACGCTTAAGGTGATAAAATAGTGATTTTTGTTAAGGTTAACACTACCCTTGACGATTCGCTTTTTTATCTGGTAATTACAAACCTGAAAGATCCGTCTCTATTGTTAGCCTTCATTCACAAGTGGCAGAATTAAATGTTTTTCACAAGACTAACAAAATTTCATTCCTTTTTCATCATGTCACGGTATTGGGCGAAGCATGCTGCTTCACTTTTACGGAGTACAATTCCAGGCACCTTCGGGGCCGCTACAGGGAAAAAAAATCATCAGCACTTCTAGTGGTTTCCAGTTCCGGCGACCTGAGGTTGTGCAACGAGGATTGGTGCTTGAGGACTCTCCCAAACGCCAATACACGCACTTTTGCCGTCTCCCGTAGCTTAAAAAAATCAATTTCGTCACCTCTTCGACTTTTCGCCATCTCGTATAGTTGAAACGTCTTCTTGAAATGCAATCTAAAAAAAAAGTATCACCTTACACCCTTTTGTCCCATATAATATACTCCAAAACGTAATTTCGACGTAAAGCGCCCTATAGTGGAACAGACGGCCCCAAATATTACGAGTTGCTTGATATACCGTGCGATATAACTTTTTAAATAGCTAAAGTACGTATCAAAGACCATATAAAGAAAACACTGAGTTTTTACAGTAGGGCCAAGAAAACCCCGATAATGTTTTTTATAGTCAGTAACACGTACATTAGCTATTTTAATAAGTTGTACCACACGGCCAAGCGCACTCCTCAGTTGGGTTAGCATACAGGCAAAGTCTCTATTGTCTTCTTCAAGACCAAATTTCTTGTCGCCCACGTTTGATATTGCTGCCAGAAAAAATGGTTAGTTACTCGCAGTCTTGGTTTTAGTTAACTGTGTTTAATAAACTGAGATGAGATACCAAATATATGGACAGCATAGAACCTGCCAGCGATGCAAAACGAAAGGGAAAGCTGCCGCTGTCGAAGGCAGCGGCAGGAGAGCTTGAGCTCTTGTAGCGCCTCCTAGTAATCAAAGCTTGCCTATAGCTTCTACCTTTCTATCGCGTGCAAGGATCATCAAATGGTAGTCATTTATAATGCTCACAGTGACCCTATCTGTAATAAATAAACGATCACGACGGTTATCTCAAATGGGGATGTGACACTAATCGAGTTAGAAAGGGTAGCGGCATGTCTATGTCCTGCTCGGCCATTGGGTTGCCCTTTCGTTCCGACTTTCGGTCGAAGACAAATAGCCCATGCAGCTTACGTGAACCTTAAAGCTACTTATATCTCAACAAGAAAGAGGAAATATACAAAAAAAACAAGTAATTAAGGAATACGCGCACATTGCAGGAAAGCGAAAGCAAGCGCCGAAGCAGCGCGATGTTGTCAGAACTGATAGTTCAACCCCAAATCATTCAACGAGGTTTGGAACGTACGTTTGTTTTCGCGAACATAGAAGTGAGAATAGGAAAGACGGAGATTTGGAGGTCTCAACAAGCCTAGTTTAGCTATCATGTAAAGGAGGTTGTTTGAAGAAAGAAAAAAAACATCATGCATGCTTATTGACGTGCTCGGAGGGCCGTCGCTTTGAAATGTCTTTCCTCAGAAGTGCTTTATTACCTCAGAGAAAACTTTTCAAACGTCCTATATATGTTTGTTTATCTCATACGACAACGCTTAAACATTATTCGGTACAGCTTCAATTTCTGTAGTTTACTAAGTAAGCAAACTGGACGTGCTGTAGAACCCTTCCCATATTATACTTTAAATACACCGAACTGTGTGAACTCCAAAACCCAAAAAGAAAAAATAACCATGTTACAAAAATAAGTAATATTCAGAGTAAAACATATAATCACAGATATATGCGTCGTAGAATGGAGGTAAAACATGTCTTATATTCAAAGGCACTGCTTAATATGTCGAATACATATCTGTCAAAGTATTGTTTTATATATAAGAACACATAAAAACTTTTCACACAAAATAAATAGGGAAAATTACGTTTTTTTAAATGACATATTAATTTTGTATTTTTAGATTTTCTTCTTAAGCATACAGTGTTGTTTCTTCTATATAATGTATACTTAAATTAACAATATTCTAAGTTTTAGATTGGGTTCAATACAAGCTTTCATTTGATACATTTCATATGCTTTAAATAATTTGTACATCGAAAGCTAGCTCGATTCAAACTCGGCCAAATGTCAAATGTGCAAGATTCAAGAATTTTTATTTCATAAAAAAAAACTGTTTTTAGAGAACTTTAATCCCTCTATAGGAAGTCTTAAAGCAGTAAAAGAAAGTTATAATGGCTGTGAAAAAAAATAATCTAAACGTTGCGAGACTCCGAATTATGTAACTTGTGAAAACTGCAAAAATCGCAAGACCTAACTTCTCCCTTTCGAAACCTAAAACTGAAGGAAAAAAAATCTGTAGTTTTAATCTGCAGTTTTGTTCTAGTCACACATTTTTCACACACTCATATATATTTTCCAGATTTCTCTGAAGACCCATAATGTTTGCTTGCACGATTCAAAATGAAATCACCCATCTATGAAATTTGTAGCACAATGTTAGAATTTACTATTACTCGGTGCGAGCTCAAACATTCCGTCTGGAAAATACCGGAAAACCAGTAGTGTCGCACAGCAAGTGTTTTGAAAATATTTCAACAAAAGATTTCAACACACGCGACAAAAAATGAATAGTTCAATCGGATAAAAACAAACGAAAAAAAACAAAAAAACGTTTACTCAGATTTGATTGCTCAGATTTCGGACGGGTCTCCTGGTAGTCTTGTTTTAGCATTTCCGAATTCCTCAGACATTGGCTTCATAAACTAATGAGAAAACCTTATGTGAAATACCTGTGGCATTGATCCCTCGGGCACAATTATCACAAGTCAGAGGGCTCGTCTTTCTATTTATAGAAATACTTGCATGGCCGTTAGGCATTCTTGCAGGGGGTGGGCTTTAGAAAAAGTTTTTATTAAATACAACATACCAATAGATTTCGAAAACAACCGCAGAAATATTCGGTTAACATCAAATCCTGTTTATACATATAAGGTTATTTATACATCAAATCCTATACATAAAAACCTATTTAAGCACTTTCCTGGAAATCTGACAAAAATACATCTCTAGGCAACGCATTCTAGCCTTTCATAATTCTCGGAAAAAAAGGAAACGCAAAGACATCAGTACGACATGAATAGTTTCGGATTTTTGTTATGGTGAGCAGCTCTTTCCGATATATGAAATGGTTCCTGTAAAACATGTTCCTATCGATTAGAATTTAATTGTTACAAATGTTATATAAAAACTTTAGCCTAAAAGACAATCGGCGTTTACAAAGCAGATCTTAATATAGGTCCCCTTTTATGCTGGTGACACTTGTTCCCCATTCAGTAGTCATTTAACAGAAACCTAGCTCACTGGTTTTGTACTTTGTCATGTTTGCGCATTAATAGATTCTGGTGAGGATCCCAGACGATCGATGCATATTCAATACATCGGCGAACAAACGTAAAAGCTTCGTCGCATAAAATTGAACATTAAGATTGCCTTGACCTTTCTCATCTAAACATGGCCATTCCACGATAAATTCCCAGACAGTAGAAACCCCAAGTACTTTAGGTGGAACTAATCTTTATTACGTCATTATTTACTATGTTTAAAGAAGGAATTAGACATTTCTTCTTAATAAATCTTGCGTGTACGCATTTTTTAACATTCAGGTTCATCTTCCAATTGTCATGCAACATAGACATTTTGTTTAGATTAGTTTGTAGAAGTTAAAGATCCTTGTGATTATAATTGTTTAATACATATTACAGTCATCTGCAAAAAGTCAATTGTTAGAATGTATGCCATCAACTGTATCATTCATGTAAATCATAAAAAGCAAAGGGCCCTGGAACAGAGCCCCGGGGAACACCAGGAGTGACTTTTACATATTCAAACTTCTCCCCATTTAATACAACACACTGCTTCCCTTCGCTTAGATAATCTTTCAACCTACCCAGTCCTTTGTTATCAAATAACACTGTGTTCAGTTTAAAAAAAAATAGCAGTCCCATATCCTCTAACTATGTGGTCGGCCCTGAAAATATAGTCCCTCTACGTAATTCACAATGGTACGGAATAAAGGTGGGCAGTGAAACTTCAGTTGCGTAATGCAATTTAAATGTAACGACAATCCACACGTACGACGAAGTAACATTTCGTAGGAAAGACAATCTGTTTTGGAGTATAAACTATGCTTCTATATACGTCATCATTTCCTTCCTAAATCCTGCTGCATCACCAAAGAGTGTAGCGACGCACACACAAACGCGCGTCTCTTACGTCACGCCAGTGCGGTGGTGGCGCTGCTGTCGGCGCTGCGCATGCGCAAACGCTTCCTGTCACGCGAATCTGATTTCCGCGCACGCGCAGTGTGCACATCTGGTGTGGCCAAACGCGGACTCCTTTACAGACAGCGTGCGGGTTTTTCATTACTAACCAAAGAGAGCTTTCTTTTTTTTCTTTTTTTATAACTACATTGCGAGAAAGCCCGAAGCCATACTAAATTTTCGCAAATGAAGTACATTACACAGTATTATGGAATGTATATTTTTTGCGAGGGGCGAAAGTATGTGGGAGGGATGGTCAGGAAACATCGTAACCCAAACCCTGAAACAAGAAGAAATTAAATAATGGACAGGACGACACAAAATTTTAAGCGCAGCTTAGCTTATTCGCGAGGGAACAACGATTTATGGCCGTCCACACAGACGGAAAAGAGGGAAGACAACATTCCATGCCGCCGCAAAGTTGGCGGAACTGAGCCAGACTGACTGACATCCTCCCAGACAACACCACACGACCAGCAGACACCCGCCGCCAAGCCGCCCGACAAGATAAATCCCGTCGAGGCTATTTGAACCGAGCAAAAGACCGCCCCCTGGTCAACACCTCTCGCAACAGAAGGAACTTTCTCACCCGATCGTTGTAAAGTATAGACGGCTAGCTCACACAATTTCCGTGGTCCTCTGCACTCAAGGTTTTCTTTAAGACGTTTGTGAAAGAATCGCTTTCTTTTCCAAGGTTGAAGTCTCTTCCCATAATGGCGAGGACGCGTTACTTTCAGCAATATGTTTGGCTAGTTCAGATGATTGAAAAACAGAAAAAAATATGGTAAGGGTGCAGGCGAGCTGGTGAATATTAACCATGTTGAATTCACCTGAGACTGAGGTAGAGAAGAAACATCAAAACATAGGAGAGACAGAAAATAGACAGTACGACGTCTCAAACTCCGCCAACTCATTTAGTTGGTCCACCTCCTTATATGAATCCCGGAGAAAAGCTCACCGGAGAAAAGCTCACCCTGAGTAAAGCTTACCGGAGAAAAGCTCACCGCAAAACCGGTGGATGCGGAGAAAAGCTCACCGACCCTTGATCGGATGCGGAGAAAAGCTCACCGATTTTGTTTTCTTCGTTTCATATTGAGGCTGTCGGATCATGGTAACATACATCAATTTATTATCATTAAAATTGGTCAGTTTTATGAAGAAATAAAATGTTCTGTTCTGTAATACTTGTGAAGCTTATGGTGTATATTGCTCCAAAATGAATAATGGCAGGCGAGTGTTTTCTGTGGTTTACTCTCAGGCAACCAAAGCCTTACTGAAAGCTTTATAAAATTAAAGTGGAAAAAGTTCGAAAACTTAATAATGTCTGCCTAAAACCCAAAAAGCAAAACTGTTAAATGCCAAAAATCCGAAAGTGCATGTGCAAATACGCGGTGCCTGAATTTGTTTTAACGTTTTTGTTAACTTTTGAAAACAGGATAGAACGGTCACTAGGATATTGAGATTTGTTTCTTCCACGGACATGCACGTTTTTTAGCCGTTCGTGCTGGTGTTTCCACACGTTGCCTTTGTGGGATAGTGCCCTTCTACGGCGAACCACCCATGACCTTCAGAGCTGCGCACTGTGACCGTTGTTACTCGTGACCTAAATAGGAACTAGTCTTCTGTAAGGTAGCGAATCGGGCGAGTTGGTAAACGTTAAACATGATTAAAACAGCTCAAACGACGAAGACGGAGTGAAGACAACAAACACGACAGGGCGAATGTTCTCTCAATTAAAGTTTTGTTAGTGAACGAAAAAAAAACAGAAAGAAAACAGCGTAGTCGACACTGATTGCACCAGCAAACACCTACTCATCTATCAAGCACCACAGAATCTTCGGAGCTGGAACGGTTCACACACTGCAGTTTATATTAGCTTGCAAAAACAAACCGCCTTATCTGAGAGCTCCCAACAGCGCAATGTCAAGCTGTCAAAAAATTGTTGTCTTTTTTACGGGTGTCCCGTGTTCTGATTTTGCACTTACGGTGGGATTAATAGACAAAATGGGTAATTACTAACTTCTCAGGAATTAGTAAATATAAATATACGAAATAAACTTAATATAATATAACAAAAAAGAGGACAATCATTTTTATTGAAGTGACGAATTCTAATTGTGTTAAATTGCCACGTTGGTCACAAATCGCTACGCTAAAAAAAAAAAAAAATTGGATGAGCTTTTTTTTGTTTCCGCTCAAGGACCGGTGAGCATTTTCTCTGCATCTGCCGGTTTTGCAGAGAGCTTCTCCGGTGAGCTTTTCTCCGGTGAGCTTCTCTCCGCCGCCCCCTTATAGAATCTCAATATTGAGGTCATCATCACCAACAGAAAAGTACGAAGTCTATACAGTTCAAGCGGCACAGTCTCCACCACACAACATAAGAATGTGAACAACTTTACAGGTAGACCCGATAAGGCTCTCCCCTTCTATTCTAAACACGGTTCCCATTTCTGATTCAAAAGACGCCCTCTTTACCTACTACCCACAATGACTGTAAAGCACTTTTTTTGTGTGTGTTTTCTTGTCGGGTTGCTTGGCGGCGGGTGTTTTCTAATGGTCTGGGTAAAAGTATTTCAGTATGGCTCAATTCCGCAAACTTTGTGGTGATATGACATTTTGTTTTCCCTTTTTTCTGTCTGTGTGGACGGCTGTAAATTGTTTTCTTGCGAATGAACTCAGCTGCGTTTGAAATTTTCTGTCGTCTTGTCCGGTTTTTCATTTTTCGTCGTTTCAGGGATTAGATTATAATATATTGCGTACGTAACGTCGCGTCATACATAGTGTGGCACTGTTTACGTGAACACAGCACGTGCCTGTCTTTCGTAATTATACAAATACATCTCAGTATTAAGCACTAAACCTCATTACCCGATGCTTACGCCTCCCATATGCACAAGTTTAGTTAAGCACGTAATAACTTTCATAAAACTTTCCAGCTTTGCACAATGAAAAATATATACCCACCATCTTCAATGGCCGTGCTGTCTCCTGCTCTGCCAGCGCCTTTCAACCTTCCGTGTCTTGTTTTTCATAGATCCAGAGTGTAAATTGGCTGAATCTCGTACGAGTCTCAAACTCTTTCGCTACGGAGTTTCGGTAATCGAGTCATCAATTAGGACCGTGTAGAACAGAAACCACACAAAGACACCCAAAGCTCCCAGCATCAATAAAATAGGAGTACCATTTCTAACCGATCGCATGAATGTAGCTGATGCTTTGGTTGATGATGGCTTGCTCACTTTTCTCGTGCTCTCTATACTGATTGTGGGTTAAAAATGGCAGGATATGCCTCTTCCGCAAAGTCCTTCACTCTTTTTACTTTGGTAGACACATTGCTACAAAGTATGCGAATGGAGCGGAGAAAACTACCCATCATGGCGAGCAGAGGAGGGCTTGTCCGGTTTGTCCTAAACCCGCAAAGGACTCTAGGAAGTTTGCTCGTTGTGGCGTGCGCAGATACTACGCGGTGATCCACCCAGTCCGTTCCCGGTACCTCTGCACCTTTAGCCAGGCACGGAGAGTGATCATCTTCATCTGGATCTCGTCGTCACTCTCAGCGCTTCCCATAATATTTGTGCAGGTGAGTCTCTGTTCCCTCCTTTTATGTACCTTAGTAAGAGTAAAACGGTAAAATGTAAACGCAGGCGTTATCTTAGTAAAACTTATGGTACATGGAACGCGACTTTCGACTTGTGCGTTCAGCACCCTAACCCGTTCATACATCAAAAGTGACCCGGAAATGGCAAGAAATGACGTCACAAAAGTCGTCGTGTCATGTTGTCGGAAGTCGCGATCCTGGCGGTTGGTGTTAGAAGTCCCGGCAAAAAGTACAAGCGAACCTGAGTCACGTTCAGCGTCGCCACGTCCCAACTCGTGGCTGCTGAAGCTTTCGTGGACTGTTAAACTGAAGAGCGACCAGCGGCAGAACAAGCGTCTGCCACATACACCACCGCTGCTGTTACGTGTTGCTTCTGCTGACGTCATCAACCAAAAACGGAAGGACCACGTTTTGTCTAGGACTGGGCAAGCACGCATGTCGGAAACGCCTTCCAGGCACCCTAGTAGAAGCACAGATGGACTTATTGGTTACGCCCGCAGGCTCACGTCGAAATGGGCCTGAGAAGGACGGCCTACTGGTGCATGCGGGACGAGGAGAATCCCACCAGGTGGCGCTCGTTCGAGATCTACATGCTGGTGCTGGTACTGTGCATCCCGACCATCGTGATGGGCTACGCCTACACCAGGATCTGCGTCCAGCTCTGGATGGTCGTCAAGGAGAGGGCCAACCTGACTACGGGCACGCTGTGAGTTGCTATATGGACGATGTGAAGCCGAGCATCATCATCCAAACGACAGTCGGCAGGCACCGTCTAAAGCGAGCTTCTTTCTCGAATGGCGGACCTCTCACGTTGGTCATGCAAGAACAGTTTTGTAGACATGTACCAAGCATACATATGCACCGAGAAAACGCGTTTCAACCTTGCTTGAGGAGTGTCCTCAGATAAATCTGACATTATGTCTGCAAAAAAACTCTGTGTCTCTTAAATGATGTTTGAGGAGAGTGACTGCGACTTTGAAGCACCAGTGTTTTGATGCAGACCGGCCTCGACGCTCTCCGCGACTGTCCGAACAAGATTTGTGTTTTCTAATGTAGTACAAACTAAAAAAGCACGGGAAAACACAGGAAGAAATTCAAAATTGTGAACGAAGCAAGTAATGTGAGTGCTGCTTTTTGTCGTTATTGAAGTTCATGAAAAAACACGCCGAAATGTCTAGTGTATTGGCGAATAAGACGTAAGTACACAGTGATGTCTCGATAAGCTAATTTTCAAGTATATTCAACTGAAGCACATTTGTTTGCGTTGTTTAACTAAAATATTTAAAAGACGTCGCTATTTTTTTTATTCCCATTTTATAAATTGGCAGTTCGGGAGGTTTTGTACATAAACCCGTCTGTAGAGCGTGCCATGAGCGACTGCGAGCACTCCGCGTGAAAGAATGCCAGCAACACATTCTATCGAATCTTCGGTTGCAAGCAGTGGCCTCGCAAGGGGGGGGGGGGGGGGGCGGATTGCCCCGGGTGCAGCGTTCAGGGGTGTCGCGGCGGGCCACGAGAGCGGGGAGGGGGGGGGGGGTCGCGGCGGGCCAGCGCGAGAGCGGGGAGGGGAGTCGAGGCGGGCCACGCAGAGGAGCGGAGGGGCGCGGGGGGTGTCGCGCGGCGGGTTACCGCCCCGGGTGCCGCTGACCCTCGTGACGCCACTGGTTGCAAGACTTCATAGCGTTATTTCTTTAAAACTTTTTTGGATAGTGGAGGCAAATACTTTACTAGGAGATTACAGGACACTCTCCTCATTTGCATTAAACGGCAACGACAGCTGCGCCGAATCCTGTTCTGGTGGAGTGGTTTATTTCGCGACGCCTTTCACCACACTTCCCTGCCCTCGCCACCGGAGCACCTGGCCAGGCGACGCGTCGAAATGCGGTGCGGTTAAAGGGGTCGCGGATGCGAAGATGGTACCACTGCCGCCGTCACGCGTGTTTGCTATGGTTCTTTGTCGTCGACTTTTTCTATGTATTGTCGGGTAGTGTCCTCCGTTCCCTCTAGTAAAGTATTTGGTGGAGGTGTTTTTTACGTACTTCCGAAAGTGAGGGGACTCGTCTGGCGATAATAACACGCGTGAGACAGAACCGCTTTACTCGTATTCTCAATCGAGTACAGGAATCTTGCTGGAGGCGCTTTATACTTTGTTTCACATTAAGTCAGACGGTACTGCTGCGACTGGGAGAGGAGGAGCTCTGGTGCGGAACAAGGAGTGGGGTGTGGATCGCTGATCGCATAGCCCCCGAGGAAGCAAGCCTGTAGCGGGCTTATTGAAGTAGAACTTTCATCTACAGTGAATATACAAGGAGCTGGCTAAAGGTTTAATCGGCGCCTTCGGGTTCTCTGAATCCGTGTTCACGCCAGCGGGCCTTCTCGCCCTCGAGGGCGAAAAGTCCGCCGAGAGAGATCTTTCTCCAAAGTTCAAATCTTCACGCGTGGTGCCGCGGCGCGAAGCGGCTGATGCGATTTCCCCTTGTTCCTTTCCGCGGGGTGCAGATGATGCAACCCGTAGCCGCTTTTACCATGCGCCGGTTTCCGACGCAATTCGTCGACGCTCTTGCCGCTCGCACCCAAATCACAACACCGACACACACCCGCGCAAATGCACGCCGGTGTTTTTGTTTTCTGTTTTCTTTTGCGAGGGCTGGCGGTTCTAGATTCTCTCGTGCCTGCCGGAAGACGTTGTTTTCGTACTTAGAGCCCTCAGGAAGACCACCAGCCATCAGCCATGAGGCGCCCGGGTCGAGTCTGCGTATTCTCGGGCGGTTTCCTCTTCAGCGTTCCCAGAAACAACAGCAGACGACACCATACACCAACACAGTGTATATGCAAACAAGCCCGCTTTGCTCACGCCGGGCGTGGGCACTGCGCGTGTGCAGAAACCCAATTCGGGAGGAATCAAGACGTTTGCGCATGCGCAGTACCGACAGCAGCGCCACCACAGTGCCGTGACGTCAGTGAGTTGAGTTGGTCTATCCTATACGATTTGATGGATCCAGTCAAGCAGCGGTAAAAGTGCGTCGCCTCGTCGCTCGTCGCCTGTGTACGTTGGCTATCGTGAGGTAAACCAATCGAGCAAATAAAACTAAAAAAGAAGTATCCTGGGGCGTTCACTCCGCGTGACTGGCTTTAGCCCGGGTTGGCAAACACACAAAGACAACGATGGCCGTTAAGATTAATTTGTGTTAGAGTGAAACGGTGTGTAGTAACAGCCGACGCTTTAGGGAAGTCATTTGTACTAGTCACTCTGTACTAGAGCTATCCGTACTTTTTCCCTGTACTGTCGAGCAAATAAGTTACGCCGGTATCCAAACCTTCGCCATATATGCACTCAAGTCGGCGCTAGACAGCCTCTGACGTCACGACGCTGCGGTGGCGCTGCTGTCGGCACGGCGCATGCGCGGACACTCCACCCTACGGAAACCTGTTTTCTGCGCATGCGCGGTGCCCACACCTGGCGTGCGCAATGCTGACTGGTTTGCGTACAGTGTGTTAGTCCGCACTTGGTTTCAGCTAAAGTCCTGACGCATCCGACGCTACGAGCTAACGGGACCGATAAAGCGGCGTCAAATGTGCGAGTCTACTGGACCTTTTCTTGTTTAGGATTGGTTCAGCGACGATGGAACAGGTACAGCAAGCATGACGAGTACAATTATGGTACGCTTTTGACGCTGTTTGATACGTTCCATCGGCTCATGGCGTCGGCGTACGTTGGCTTCGGCTGCGTATGGACTTTAGGTGAAACGAAGTATAATGTTGAGACTGCCTTTAAACAAATTTACCGGACCGTAATTCGTGAACTTCTCCAAGGCAAATAGTTTGAAAGCTTGGAACCTTGTATCGTAACCGCTGTCCCGTGGAAAGTGTGGCTCAAGTTTCGACTTCACTAGAAAGTTCAGTAAAAAAGCTGCGTATCTCTTTATTTTCCTCTTTTTTCTTAGGATATCCACCGAAATGGCCGAAACCAAGGGCAGCTTCGGTGCACGCAAAGAACCCCTGATGAAACTCTCCAGCAATGGGGAGCCGAAGTTACCGAGACCGTCTCAAGCCGACGAAGACACTGTTAGACAGGTAGGGAAATGAAGCACCTCCAGTGGCCATTAATAAAGAAAAGGGATAACTATAGTTGTTATACCTTCTTATAACTGGGGCGCAAGGAGAAGCGTTTGGCACACTGTGATTACGATGGCTTTTTTCTTATAATCTTACTGGCAATCTCAGTTTCCCGTATTGGGAATACGGTTGTAAATAGTGAAAAATGCTGAACTGGTTTGGAATTTTTTCTGGTCTAGAGTTCGGTTCCGAAGTACCGAAAACTATAAACTTTTAGTGGCAAGACATACTCTATATGTTTATCATGGTAGGATGATGCTACTATTGATGAGAGATTAGCAATAAACTTGGTAGGACCACAAAAATCAAGATAATAGTTCTGTGATATTCATATCACTATTAATTTTGTCTGCTTTTATGGAAAGCGAACATTATCAAAACAATTTGTTTCTTTTCTTTTAAATCCATGACTACGACTAAAAAATTCCGAGGACACCTAAGCACTTATGAGTTGTGAATGCGAGAGCATTAATGTCCAATTGAACGCCGCCAGAAGCGACCGCAGCGCCGGCAGGAAGTGCGGCGGTGCGCCGCGCAGGCCGCCCTGGGTCGCTGGTGACTGCTGCGCCGACTGGGTGAAGCAACCGCGGAAGTGCGAAGCTGGGCGCGGCGCCGCGCTCCTGCGGTGACATCACGCTCCCCACTGCGCAGGCGCGGCACCTCCGCCGCCTCCACGGCTTCCGTGACGATGCATCTGCGTTGCTGTGCTTTTCTTTGTGTTTTCTTTGACCTTGAGCGCCCCGCTGGCTTCCCGTGACGAAGCATGCTGCGTTGCTGTGCTTTTGGCCAATGGAACTTTGGTGCGGTTTCGCTCAGCCAATAGGAATTTAGCTTTCGTTTTGCTCAGCCAATGGGAATTTCGCTGCCGTTTTTCGCTGCTACAGGCTGAATTTAGGAGCCGTTTTTCGTGGTCACAGACAACGCCGGCTTCGCTCCATGGGACAGTTAGTGCTTTCGAAATTATCATCCTATTCACACGATCATAAAGGTACCTTTAGCTAAAGAACCTTCATTCTCCGCGGCGAATCAATTCACGATCCTCTGTGCGTGGCGTTTGCTCACGACCCAAGAGCGAGGGCTGATTCGCCGATTGCAAAGGACCTCTGTTTAAGTGCCTTTAGGCTGGCCGTGTGAATGGGGTATTAGTTTGCAAAGTGAAACCTAGTTCTTTTCCGTAATATAATCAACAGCTTGTTGGTGTTGATAATTTCAGTGAAATTTATGCTTGTAAATGTAAAAAGAAACAAAAATTTCAGCACCCCCCCCCTCCGTCCCAATACTTTCTAAACAATCGATGAGATATCGCATCTGACGGGGAGATATATCAGCTAGAGGTCGTAGACCGTTTTTTTTCTCATCCGAAAGGAAGACACCACCATTGTGCATGCGCGCAACTTGCCTTGTATACAGAGTTCCAAATCTCGTAGCAGGTTGCGGATAGCGTTGCGGGACGAAGGAAGCAATCAACGAACCGGATACTCCGCCTATGCCTTTGCGCATGCAACGGCCCATTAAACGGCTACGCATTAAAGCACTTTTGCTTATCCTTACCCTAGTACAATTACCGACAAAAGGGAACCGGGCCGAGAACTTGCCTAGAGAAGGACGTTTTCCTAATCATTGTTTGACACAGCTGTGCCAAGAAAATAAAATAGCGTGGGTGAAACAACAGTAGGGCTGCAGCTAGGGAATCACAGCACCATTGACTATCACGATCAGAAACACGTTCAAGAACCGGCTCAAAAATGTTGATTATGGGTTGTGGTTTTACGCTTATGTGAGCTAGGCTAAATCTTTCTGTTACGTTTGTGCTGCGCACGCGCACCAGTGCCGATTCTCGTTCTGAGCGGTTTACATTGAACTTGTTCGCGGTTATTCTGCACCGTTGACGTCATCTGCGCAGGTCATCAAGATGCTCATCCTCGTGGTGGCCCTCTTCGTCATCTGCTGGGCCCCCATCCTGATCTTGAACGTGCTGACCGCCTTCGGAGGCGTCAAGACGCTCAACTACAGTTACCTCAAGCCCCTTCGCACCACCTTCCACCTGATGTCGTACCTCAACAGCTGCGTCAACCCGCTGGTCTACGGATTCATGTCCAAGAGCTTCCGGAGCAGCTTTAGGGACGCCCTGCTGGGCTGCCTCCGGCCGCGAAGGTCCGGCGTGGCTTCGAGAGGCAACACGGGACTGAGTCGCACCCGGACCACGAGCGTCAGCTGTGGCAGGTCTATATGCCTCACGTGACAACGACCGTGGCATGCCGATAAAGTGTGTTGCGCGTGCTGGTCACACGACTCCGACCTGTGAGTGGGCGGCCGTCGTCTACCACTTCACCTGACAAGCCACATCCCGGAACGCATTGCGGATTCATCGCATGACGTCCATTGTTTCAGCTCCAAATCCAAGTCAATCTGTGGTTGGCCCCGTGTATTCTAACTTAGAGCAACAAGGACTCTTTCTAAACGTCTTCCGGGTTATCACAAGCGGTGTAGCAATAGAACAGCACAGTAAGGTTTGATGGTCGTGAGCCATTGGAACCATATCTGCACCTGCGCGTGTGCATGAGAACTTGTTGATACCGTACTTTGCTTCATCATAAGTCAGAGCGCAGTTCAAGGCTTAAATACATTCGGTCAGAGACACACGCGCATATTCAAAGCGTGAGTCCCTGGACATTCACCGTGCCCGATTGCTTTAGCCGATGAAAGAACACGGACAGAAAGAAGCCATCACGTTGCGCTTTGACACGGATCGATTCATTCCATCGGCTCGTTGTCGTAGCGCCGGCTGCTCTCTGACCGAAGGTGAAACAATCTATAGACGCCCAGCTCTTTAATGGATCTCCTTTTCGCTCCTACAGAAATTGATTGTGTATCCACAGTAGTTACCCAGTACGTAGCCCTCTGCGTGATCAAAGTGGCGACTGCCTCTTCGTCCTGTTATTCGCCCAAGTATTGGTGAACACAGCGAAACAATATGATACAGTGATGCCTCGGGAATATGGTCACCTCCGTTCCCCCCGAAAGTCGTCCATAATGTGAGTTGTCCATAATAACGTGACAAAAATGTGTGTATTTTACCAGTTTGTCGTCGAAAAGGGTGTCCATATAGTGGGGTCCATATTAACGAGGTACATGACTGTATACCAGGCACGTAGCCGGGATTTTGATTCGTTGGGGGGGGGGGGGGGTCCGCCCCCCTCCCTCCACCACACACTGTCTACGTGCCTGCTGTATACCGATGACCGATGTCTGTCCAACTGTCAGCCAATCACGGGATGTTGTGTCTAGATCCTAACATTGCCGAAGTAATATTATGCCGGAAAAAATAAATAAATGAGATTGAACTCAGAATTACCGAACACTAACTTGAACGTAACTGTCACTTTTTTTTTGACCAGAATGTCTAAAGGGCTTGTCCTGAATTCAGCTCAATGAGTCTATGAAGTGGACGATCGCCCAAGCGTCATTATCATCCGTACATCTGTGACTCGTTTGCATAGTAAATTATCGTGTTTTGCTTCTCCCATATTTCGCTGAAGTGAGCAAACAAGTTCTCGGCATAGTCATTGGTAGCTAAGAAAAACAAGAGGACGAGGCCAACTGCGATCATCCTACTATCATGGGGCTGTCACTGACGTTGCAGTATGAGCGATTCGAAGAAGCGGAGACCCCTGACAATGCCCCTTTCTTCTTTTCATCTCAAAGAAGGGATTAGGGATTAGCTTGGATTAGCTCCCGGACCCGCTGGATCAACACTTCCTAGATAAGAATGCCTTAGTATAAGGATGTAGAATAAAAATTAAGATAATTTAAATCATGAATGAAACCGTGATTTAAATTCGACAAATTTTACTATGATGATTTAAATCAAACCATTCCCGCTAAAATGCTTCCGAAAAATATTTTAATTTACCGTTTGTCTATCACTTGATGCATTCTGTGTGCATTTGAGTTGTATTTAAATAAAAAAATCATCAAGCATGAAAGATTTATTTAATGCTAAACACGAGCTAAAAAGAAGTGCGCTTCAAGAAAATCAGACCTCTGAGCTTGATCTCTTCATTCCTCTGCGTTCGTTAGAGCTACGCAACGACCCATTGCCACAAAATCCGAACGTAAAAGAAACATAAACTACAAATACACATAACGTCCCATTGCAGTCAAATCTGAACTAAAAAATAAAATAAAGCTGTATACGTAACTAACCAAAAATTATGCTGCTCATGTTCTAGAATGGAGGGGATTATAGCAATGAACATTTGTTAATTAAATTGTACTTTACATGTAACAGTAATTCTTTCTTCCGCAAAATCAGTAAATGAGTGAATTGATCAATCAATTTGCCACGTTTAAGAAATATCTTGCGGTAGAGAATGACCGTTTCCCAACTAAAGTGATCTAAATCGAGTTCATCCAATTTAAATCAAACAAATCAGATTTCTCTTTTATCTTTTTTTTCAAATTTTTTATTTTTTGGTGTAGTACCAAATTTTCGAGGTTACCTACGTAATACCTGCGCAGGAAACGGATTGAGCACGAATGCTGTGGTTCCCCGAACCCGTCCCCGACTGGTGCGTTTACCGTGTGCCCAAAAAACTGAATGTAGATGGTTGAGCGTGTTGGTTTCTTATTTACGATAACGATAGAGGGACATCGAAGTCAGTCAGACAGTCAGCAGCTCACAAACAACGTAAATTTACCCGAATCGGAGCCGGTACTGAGGGAAGAAAAGCTGGCGTCAGCTCAGAGCACGGTTCTTCTCGAGAAGTCGACTGACGTCACAGGAGACTCTAATCTTCAGTCCCCAGAAATTTGGGACAATGTATTATGATTTATTGTGAGATTTTGCATGTTTACCTTTGACCTTTGGTCGATACGTCTCCACTTCACTTTAAGATAGCATTTGAGAATGGGTTGCGTGTTTATAACTCCGACCAGAGGTTTTAGTTTCATGAATATTTATCGATGTCGCGGTGCATTGCTACACGCTTTCTATCGTACTGTTAAAACTTCCGGCTTTCGCTTCTCAGGGCTGTTAACTTTGTTACGTATGTATTCTGTATTAGTTGCAAAAAAACTGAATGGACTCGTTAGGTGACACAAGCCACCACCCAAATGTAAGTGTTCAACAGCATTCACTGATCCATCCATCTGTCAATCCATCCGGCTGGTCACTAGTGAACTACTGCCTCCTTCTGAAAGCTTCTAATTTCGATCGTTTATTGCCATCACAGCACTGCGCTAACGTACCAATCCGAAGAATATAGGTGCAGAACTATGTTTTCATTTTTCCAAAAAAACATTTACCGACACCTGCAAATTAATACATTGTAACCGTGAAGCGTTCATGGCCGAAAAGAGAAATATTTGTTGAAACTGCCAGATTTTTGCATTTGTCAAATACTATAGTTTCTCTCTTGATCAGAGCTCACCTAGTCACGATATTTCTATTACATGTTTTCATGTTGTGCTTTGACGTTGTCTACGCGTTCTCTTATTGTAGCGTGAATCTTGGTTCCCTCTGTGAATAGCTTAGATACCCGTGGGTTTGAATGCTCTCCTCAGCTTAAAGTTGCATCCGGGATGATTCAACCGAAAAAAGATAAATCGAACCTGATGTATATAACTGAATCTTCGGTATCATGATAATAATTTCTCTCTGGGCGTTCCCGCGAGTGAATGGCACAAGTAACACTGTTGAATCTTATTGACCTTGTTAAAAAAGCATATGGCATGTACGTACAGCGTACCGAGTCGTCGAGCTCCACACGTACAAACGCTTGACTGAAACGCTCTTTCCTCGTGCGTATACGACGGTAATAAAATATTAAGCTGCAAATTTGTTTGGGTCGCTGATTTTCTGCATAAATACCCGCCAGTGTAAACGATTCATCAGAAGCACCATAATTGAGTTGGTTGCTAGTATAATGTGTTCTCACGTTCATTCACACCACATATTGGACGTGTTCCCGTGATCCGCCCCCCCCCCCCACGTCTTTCTAGGATAGAAAACTAGGTGACCCATGATTTGTTGCTTAGAACCTAAACCCTAAGCCCGCCTCTTTATAACCACAATGGCACCACTCATAGCAGATACCTGCAGACATGAGATGACAGAATCACCTACGGACACGCCTAGAGCATATAAGCATGTTTGCCCCATTTATATGTATGCCTCCATCACGTCTCCTGACACTCTCTACAAACAATGTGACAAAACCATAATACAAGATACAAGGAATAAAGACGCTTCAAACATTGTCTTCAGACTTTTTTTTTTATGGTGACCGTGGTTTTAACATTGAACACATTTCCTGCTTAGGTAGGAGCTAGGCGCCACTCAATTTCTCATCTATTGGAAAATAAAATGTGCGCCGATGGATTTTCTGCGAGGTACAACATCCTCCCACATTTCTCCCCTCAATCTGTCCACGCACGTAGCGAACGAGGGATATGTGAGACTTCACTCGTTTCGGCACCAGGCATTTCTTGAATAATTAATTTTAGGGAATACATCTTACTTCGCGAAAATCCAATGGCCTTGGTGCCGACAGCATTTGCGTAGTTTTGACGGCTGGAAGCGCGCGCGTCCTTGGGGTTTTTCCCCTTGAATTGGCAGGAGTGGCTGCCGCCCTCTATCGTCGTGACAGCCTCCGAAACAGGGGAGACCGCCGTTCCTGCTGCCTTAGCAAATCTGGTATGTCGGTGCGTCGGCGGCAGCCCTCCCCAGGAAAGCGCGATAACGCGGACAGCACGATGCGCATGCGTTATCTCGGACGCGGTCTATCCACTCCGATAGAGAGAGTATTGTAGGCGCGCCTCCTAATGGAAATGAGAAGAGCAGAATGTTTTCTTCTAGTGAAGCATTCGATCCAAGATAAAAAAATACGCGTGATAAAGTGGAATGCGGAATGTGTCAGACCGGCCTTTCCAAAATACGCAGTTTCACTTATACAGACATGAATTATACTAAAATTGTGCCGAAAGGATATTTGTGCACTTTTAGAGTGAAGACTAATCAGAAGAAAAAGAGCGAACCTGTATTTCTGCGGGGCTTAGTCGCAGGTTGCGCCGAAATACGATAGCATTCTTGGTCTTTTATGATGGCTGTATTCCGCTTATTCAATTGCGACGAACCCTATAGTGTACAACTATAGGCATCCAATGTCCGCACATTTTAATTCCATACAGACAGTCATACTGACCACATCGCTTGATCTGCTTTATATCCTTTCCAGCCCACTCTTTCCTCTGGCGACGCACTGTGAAGACTACGCCATTTCCGAAGAACGCATCTGTCATTGGCGAGGGAAGTTGCCGTCGGCGATCTTCGATTTGGTCTTCGAATTTACGTCCTTTTGCAGAAAAATATGAATGTATTACATCGTGCTGCTCTTTACACCGTCACTGTCTAACAAAACATAAGCGGAAAGACCTGCTAATCGAATTAGGATTCTACCGCCTAAAGATGCCCAGTAGGCTCTTATAGATAAACTCGACAGCACTGTTCAAGGACGCATCACATTAGCGTGCGACCAGCTGGCGCACGTCGACAAGAGGGACCCCAGTCTCTGTCCCCCATGGGACAGTCCGGCTGTCCGAACGAAACAACCGGCACCTCCGCCTCGACAACAAGAGGCCCTTTGGATTCGTACTGCCAGGAAGCACCGGCATGTCGATCGAGACGACACGGTCATCTACACAGACATCAGCTTCAACAATGGCAAGTGCCGAATGGCCCGGTACTGCTCCACACGGCTGGAACTAAGTGGCGCCCATACCTGTTATCTCCTATACGAGGACGCCAGGCAAGCGGAACTCCTGGCGATATGGGGGGCGCTCACCTCGATCCCCGACCCCACCACAACAGGACTCCATAAGAATACTCAGTGACGCCAAAGAAGCGCTCGAAGTAGTCGAAAACATTGACACAGACGATGTCACTGCCTAGGCCACAAGGAAGCGATCGAGTGCACGACCAACAAAGAGGTTTCGACCGGCGAATTCAGTGGAAACCGGCACACACCGGCTTGACAGGAGGAAACGCAGTGGCACATAATACAGCCACGGCGGCACAAGGGAGCGTTGACTCAATAGTCCCTTACCTCCTCTCAGCCCCACACTCAATCATTACGCTTGGATCACACACCTATCGAAAACGGCATATCGATGGCATCTCTGCTTTATCAGCACCAAGCAACGTAGGGAACGTAAACGATTTGTTGAAACAATAACACCCTAGTCAATCCACAACTATGAACCTCGCGTGCCCAGCAAGTATTCTAGATTAAAGTATCCACAGACGCAACCTTCACACCGCCCGTCATCAGGAAATGGTTCCCCCAGCCGCAGATGCATTAGTTCGATGCAGGTACTGCGGAGCGGAGTGCAGAGCCGATCTCCTGCACCTGATCGAGGGCTGCCCACCCTTCTCCAACGGCTGGACAGATATTCAAGATACACCACATGTCGATCAAGATACACTAATAGAATATCTCCAAACATCCCCAACTAGCCAACAGATGCTAGCACAGTGTGGTAATAGGAGTGGTCTTGCGAGAGAGGTTTGGGGTGACTCGATCCCTGCACTTCTAGCAACACCTATACCTCTAAGCAACACTACCCCCGAAATGTCCATCAGCACCCCACCAATACTTTTTCAATTGTGTAAGACTACTCCCAATGGCTTTCTATTCGTTTCCTCAAATCCCCTGATCCCACACTGCGGCTTTAGTTATCTCCCTTCCCATGTTGTCCAATAAATAAATAAATAAATACAGATGGTTTATTTTTATGCTTAACAGATCTGTTTCAAACAAGCCGTAAAAGCTCGACCAGCGCGGTTTCTGCTTGTAAGTTATAGGGCTACGGGGACATAATACAAGGAGCTATTCGTCACGAAAGGTCGAACAATTAGCTAAAATTTGTGAATTAACTTTTTAATATGTGAAAATAGACATACGGTTCCAATAAAAAACTTGCTGAGCAAAACCACTATCAGCCATTTTTAGAAAGACTTTGTGGGCATGGGAAGCGCAGTAGTGCACTGACGTTATCACTCGCTCAACAGGCACAAAGCTGGGGTGAGTAAACGAGTAAACGTGTGTGATAAAGAGACGGAAAAACCGCGCATGCGCGTTATCGCACCGGTAGCCTTTCTCCTGCAGCACGAGTGATAACTTTAGCGCTCTACCGTGCTTCCAATGTGCGCCCAATTTTTCCGATTTTGAAGAATTTAGTGGTTTTCGATGAAGCTCAGCAAGTTTCTACTTGAAACCTTGCAATGAGATTGTCGCCCGCTAATAATCTGGCGGTGCACTGCAATAGATGCGATTGTGTCCCAAAGTTTCAGGAAACAATTATCTTGAGTCTGAACCGAAACAGAATGAAAAGGGAAGATCGACTAATGGCCAATTCGTCTGGGCCCACATAGCACCGGTGCAGGGCGGTTTGTGCTACAGGGAAGGCTGGAGAGGAGAGGGGAACTTCCTTCTCTCCCCGCCAGCATTCCGTGTACTGAAGTGGAAAGAGTTTATTGCGCTGGACGGGTGCGGTGTGCCCCAGGCAAATAGGCCATAAGGGAGCACGCACTGATGTGATCGTCGCCCCGGGTAATCTGGCGGCGCTCTGCTATAGATGCGATTGTGTCCCAGAGTTTCGGGAAACAATTATCCTGAGCCGGAACCGAAACAGAACGACGAAGGAAATTTCAAAAGCATATTTTATAAAGAAGTGCGGTCACGATACACGCGTTAGTGTCAGATCGATTACCCTTTAGGTCTCTGAAGTGGCGTATTTATACAGTGCTTTGTTAGGCCAAGCTAAAAGATTAAATGTAGATTAGTAGGACGTTGTGGGTACATGTCATGGGTGTTTTATTTTAAAGACATGGATATATTTTTTTCCTGTTTGATCAATTCAGATTAAACTTCAGTTGCAAGTGCGCACTCTTGGTGCGTTTGTCTTCTTTTACTGGTCCTCGTCTTTCTAGCACTTTGAATTCTCACAATGTATCATCAAGGTGCCTTAGTGAATACACTTATACGACGTTTCCGTCTTGTCAATATTGGATGATAACAACGGCAGGGAGGCATTTCGGTTGTTCCGCTTCCAGCGCGAGCTTCCTGCCTTGGATAACGTTTCGGCGTCTCGTGAGGCTTTCGGCGTGCACGCGCATCCAAAGCACAACGGAAGGCGATGAGCGCACTCTGGAAGCTGGGCATCTGAAAGAGACGCCAGGCGCTTGTCATCCTGCCAACGACTGTAGCGTCTTGCATTCGGCGAATAAAGCAATTTGGTATTTGTCCTCAGTCCAGCTGCGTCGGAAAAATTATATCAACCTTTGGGGAAAATTGCGGGTTTGAATTCCAAGACCTGAATGTTCACGGAACATCATTTTGAGGTACTTCCTTCAGATATATGAAAGTTTGGCTTCGTGTTTTGGGTATTTACCGATAAACACCGAGAATCAGCTCCCGATTCAGTTTTATCATTAGCTGAAAAAGAAAAAAACGAAAAAAAACGACCAGTCCTAGTGAATATACAGTCGAGTCACAGCGATAGCTGCGACAGCTTGGTCCCTGATCTACCCTTACGTATCTTGAACATATGTTTATAACATGGTACTTGGAGGAATCATAGCCAATGTCTGTCTACCCCGTATTTACCTATCCCTGTCCTATCTCGCACTATATGCGCGTCTTAAGTACGAGGCCGTCCCATAAGGCATAATAAAGGCAACATAACTCGGTGTCCGCTCGGAGAGTGACACACTCAACTATAACTATAATTCTAACTAGATAGTAGATGACGTGTGTTAATATTAGTTGTTCTTTTTCCGTTTTTTTTATCGTTCCGCGTCTCCGGTTAATATGAAAAATAGACAAAGTCCGGGTATACAATGACTCGCTGTCCTGAAGGAGCCTCGACGTGCTAAAAAAGCCTATACACCCTTTTTGTCGGTATACTTCTTGATTTCAAAAGAAACAGAAGTGGCATCTCCTCAGGGACATCGACCCTGTGCTCTTACAAAGTTTTTTTTGTAAAACATAGTCTTTTTTTGTTTTTACTTTTTATACACGAACTCATCTCTGTGACGTCACGGCGCGGTGGTGGCGCGTCGGTTGCACTTCCGGTCTGGGGCTGTGGGCAGAAGTCCCCAGGCCAGACGTGTATTCCTGCGTTGTTTTGAAAGGAACCAGACAAAACCTGCCTTCTCGTCAAAACGCCGCGACTGGGGCCGTACCAAAAGTGTCGAGAAAGGTTTGAAGGTCAGTTTTCACGTGCTCGGTTCGTCCGAAAATCTGGATATGTGCCGTGAAAAGGGAAAAGCAGACGCCGTCGGACAACGATTGCTTGGGCTGGAAGCACTTTGGGTTGAATTCGCGGATACTTGTGGTCAACAGATTTATTTGTTTTGTTCCAACACGAACGTCAGAAAACCGTCAAGTTGTGCGGACCACCAGCGGACTACGTTCAGCGCGTCTTCAAGTTCAAACGGCCGCCTGATTGTTCGAACTGTCGTCTGCTCTTTCAAACGTTTCTGCTTGTCGTCTGCTCTCTTAGACGACGCCGGTCCGTAGACCAAATGTTGGCCCGGTACTTGCGGTAAGAAGTAAGTGCAGGCCTCAAAAGACTTAAATTTGAAGGTTGGTAAGCAGGCTCGATGAAAACAGTAGATACAAGGAGATGTTGATCATTGTTACCAGTGACCCTCACCGACTTGTTATGCCTAATTCGGTTGGTCCGATTCTGCTTGCGATTTTCAGTATTGACGTCGACCATCTCAGCTACGGTTCGCGCTTTTGCAGCCCGAGCGGCGTCGCGACTGAAAATTCCGAGCGAAATCTCATCATGCGAATCAGGGTTTAGCGTACATTCTGCGGCGTCCACGCGGAATGAATCGCCACATGTCACATTATTCACGCGAAGTTTTGCGGTGTAACGAACCTCGGTAATTTCGCTGACGCCGCTCAAGATAGTCAGACATCGCCAGGACGACGTAGAACCAACAATTCGAACGCGAAAAAGGGCAGGGGGACTCACACTGACGCCGACAACATCGCATTTCAATGGTGTGTTTATGGGCGACGGCGAGTTTCTTGCCCACACCCCCATCGCGCATGCGCGGCGCCGGTGGCGTCCGCTAGGGGCGCTCCGGGCGCTCCGGTTTGTTTGTAAACATGAGTCGGTGTATATATATATATGTCCTTGTGACCTCGAAATTCTCGAGTTTTTAAGGATAAATCCGATTTGACGAAAAATGAACCAGCGAAAACGTGTTCTTGAGATTTTTTTTTCAGATTTGTCCAAAAACAAAGAACCCTATAGATATGAGGTTTTCCAAAACGCAACTACCACAGACGAAAAATTAACCAACAAATACGTGTTCCACGAGTTTTTTTTTCTTTTTCGGATTCATCCAAAAAACAAGGAATCTTATAGTTATAAGGTATCCCAGCAATGCAATATATACAACAAAAAAAAAGAAATAAAACGCGATTTTACAGTTAATACAACATACGAAAGATAATCTGCAGACACTAGGCAGTTTTAGGAACAGGTGGACATCCAATACGATACGATATAACCCTCCAGCGCGAACTGCGCCTGCGCGAGTCGTCTGCGGCAGCGCATGCGCAGTTCGTACCGGAGGGCCCATCGTATACCACATCGGATGGGCAAAAACGGTTACCTAAAACTCTCCATAGTGTCTGAGGCCTGTTACTTCCTTGTACGATGGACCTGTCACAGTGGCCACACAAAACCTGCGTGCCAACGTATGTTCGATGCACACATATCTACAAAGCCTACACATATGTGCTCCGAACCTTCCTGAGACGTGTCCGCTGATCATTCTTCTGTCACCATGTCTACAGGCAGTGTCTTTCGTATAATGTGCGAGCAGCGTGACTCGGGCTTAAAGCTCATCGTTGCACCATATACGGCTTCGTTTATATCCGCGTTACACGCACTGGTTACACAACACGGCTGTTTAACGATAAATTTCGTGGAGTCAAACACGTGCAATGAATGCGACTTGTAGACGATCCGTGGAAGTGCACCTCGCTCAACGAGCTTCTTGTGCTAGCCCGTATCGAGACAATATAGCCGGGAAAAAAAAAGTAATGTTAAACTATACGGGGACGTTGAAGCACTGCCGAGACCTTTAAATCCGTTTTGTCCAGTTCAATTAAGCAACGGTACACCTGTTTCATTGTTCTCTCGATAAAGGCCAAATTACTTCCCTTCGGCTGCCACGTGGTGCGCGGTTGGTAAAAGACGGCTTTTTGTGGAAAAGCGGTTTGCCGAGAGAAGCAACAATGGTCACGGTTGTCACCCCGCTTGACGTTGACTGCCGTCAGAGAGGTTTATTATTTGGAAGCAATGTTAATTAAAATCTGTGCCGAAAAGAAAGTCGATGCTGTCGGGTACAAGTGCTTTATGTTTCGTTTTCGTCCGCACTACGCGTAAAGAAATCACGCAGCGATCAGAACACTGAAGTCTTTCGTCAACGAACTTAGTTTTTGTTAAACAAAAAGTTGGGAATTCGTTTTCGTTTGATGATAAACTAAAAGCCATGCCATCTCAACCAAACAAAAAAAAAAAAAACGAACACGAAAGTGTAATATTTAGTTCTTATACAGCATTCCGCATTCACGAGTTACGCCGACCAAGATTCAACAGCTCTCCAGCATAAACTCTTGAGTGCAAAAAAAAAAAAATCTTATCATCACTTAGGACAGTTAACGCAATCTCAGTATTCTATCCGATCAACATAGGCAACAGTCGCGAAGTGTTCGAACGTCGTAATATTTACCCTATATTGTTAACCGTTATTCTTAAACGGCTATTGACTGTTATCAATTTCTATCGATATTGTTGCTACATCTCGCGGATTTTGGGAGAACTACTAGGAAAGGACTTCTGGAGTGCTTTTTTTAACGCCCCGAAAGTCTAATCTGCTTTTGTTTATGTCGGTCCCTAAGAATGGCTCCGACAAGGTAAACAAACATTCTCGCGCTCTACGAAAACGACGACTGTCACCATTACTGCCACCATCTTCGCTGACGGTAGCTACCGCTCGTTTTAAAGCGCCACAGCCATTAGCATCCATCCATCAAAACATCCGTTGGGCATCGCTTCCAGCGTGAAGCGTGTGACTGGATCGGTGTTCACGCCAAGCGCTGATCCCGCACTCGTGCCCAATGCATGCTCCAAGTATACACACCCAAAATACGGCGGAGTCGTCGGATATTCGACGCAGCAAATACCGAGAAAACCATTTTCTGAATAGGATCTGTTATTCTGGAATCACTGATCCCGCCGAATCGGCAAACGCCACTCTCTTCAATCCATAAAGAAAGATGTGAGTCGTGCATAATACAAATCAGATGAGCCGTCAAGATATCTATCCCATACGGAGAAATGTAAGCCGTTCCTATCAAGATCGAAAGATGGAAACCGAAATGATTGCCATGCATATTTCTTTCTCTCGATTTATTTAGATATTTTTACGATTTCGGAAGAGATATCGCTCTTGTTGCCACATCTGCCGAGATCGCCTTTAGTTGTTTTGAACGTCATAAACTCGCGCGCGGAGTGTCACCGGAGACGTCTAACGTTTTCAGCGTCGATATTGTCACGTGAAGGAGATTTGGCGACAACCCAACGGAATAAAACGATCCCCTTTTTCTTCGCCTGTCAGATATTGAACGGATTGCATGTAACTCGCATATGGAGTGCAAAATATTATTTAAAATAAATTTACCTAAGACAGCGGGCCTTCGGCCAGGCTTATGAGAGCGGAAAACGGACTGTCAAATGTAATGACAGGTTTTTATTTGAGTGAAAACAAATGCTAAAATATAAGACATTGAAGTTACAATGCCTAAAACGCTAAAATATAATATACTTTTTTTACACACTCATGTATAGGAGTTGCAGACATTGTTTTACTTCGAGGGATAGGGTTTTGTGCATTGTTTTGATTTGTTTTATATGTCACGAATGTGAAGAGTGCTTTGAATGCCGCGAAGTATTAAAACATGCTTCGAAGGACGCGAAATATTTAAAAAAGGCTTTTCAATGTCGCGAATTGTGATGTATTTGATCGTATCTACTAGGTGTTTCATTCATACGTTCTTCAAGATGGTTACCTGTTCATTTACCTTCCTTTTGTGTGTGTTTTGTGTGTGTGTGTATTCCACCCGCTGTCATGCCGAAAACCGCTGCGGGTATTGGATAAATAAAATAAATAGATAAAAACGCCGCGGTCACGCTAATTAGTAATTACACATCATAACAAAAAAAATCTACAGACACTTTTGAGGCATGTTTTTTTGTACAACAATCCTGTAACATCGGCCATAAAAATTAAAACACTGTTGGCAGACAACCTCGTAACATTCATATTTGTACAAAGAAAGAGCATGCTTCCAACATGAGCGCGACGTGTGTCCGTAAATATTTTTGTCATTATGTCTCCTACGAACACAGTGTCTTTTGTATTATGTACCAGCAGTATGACAGCTGCTTTAAGGGCATAAAAAAGGTGTTCTTGAGATTTACACCCCTGACTATACACCTGTTCAATCCCTAGTTTTAGTAAGATACCCTTCGCAGTGCCACAATATAGGGTCCCGTTCTACGGAACGCCCTTCATTTTGAGGAGTGTAAAAAGGGGGTTCGGAAAAGGGTGCAAGCCACCTTAGGTCCGCTTGAGACGGCTTGCTAAGGTAGGTTGTTGCGGAGACCCTATCATATTATTATTATTGCCGTATTTTAATACTTTTCCCGTCGACGCAATCTGACGGAGGCTTACTGCGGAGAAGGTGCCCTACGTGTGACCAAGATTTCGGTTGTACCTCAAAATTTTCCCAGGAGGTCGAAACTATTTCTTAGTCTCTCGCTGAGGTAAGGCAGGTGGCTTTGTCCGGTGTAACACGCAAAAACAGTTCGACTTATTTCAATATTTTTTACTTGAACATAGAGTACATTCCCTGAACTCCGAGGTCTTATATAGCCTACGGGATAAATAAACGAGAACAAAGAAATATAATTGTAACTCTCGTGAATGCGGAGGTGCGGTCAGCTGCGAATTTGTGAATTTTTCAAGCTGTCGAGCTATAAGGGGTTAGAGCGGCCCAGGGTGTTGTGGTTCCAGCCACGTGCCTGCTTAATTCGTCCGCATCCTATCCTATATACAGGGTGTCACAAAAAAATTTACACATTCTTTTTTACCGCAAAACTAAACTAGGCATCGCTGAACGCTAATTCTCCGCCAAAGGTAGCGCTAGAGGTCACAACCAGATGCCAAAGTTTCAGTCCGATCTGATACTTAATCAAAAGTTATAAGTGATTTTCTGAAAATTTCAATGGGAAAATGGCGGCCGACGGAGTTTTCCAATACATGGGGCTCTATGGCACCAGAAACCGAAAACGGGCGAAAATGGGCTCCATTTTCCCATTGAACTTTTCAGAAAATCACTTATAACTTTTGAAAAAGGTATCGCATCGGGCTGAAACTTTGGCATTTGGCTGTGACCTCTAGCGCTACCTTTGGGCGGAGAATGAGCGTTCGGCGATGCCTAGTTCATTTTTGCGGTAAAAAGAATGTGTAAATACTTTTTTGCGACACCCTGTATATATATATATATATATATATAGGATAATCCAACACTGCCAGGGCTCTACGTTTAGGATCTTCGAAAGCGCCCCAAGGGTGCTGCTATAGCACCTTTCAGCGGGTGTCACACAGCTCCTGCTATATATACATCATACAAAAGAAAGTGGGTGTTTCGCTGGAGACATGGCGGCATAATAAATCCGCGGACACGCCTCACGTCCGTTCGAAGCAAGTTTGCTCCATACACATGTGTGGTTGGATCATGTGACAGGACTGTCACATGTTCGAAGCACACATGTGACAGAACTGTCACATGTTACCTGCAGAGAGTTTACGTACGATTTATATGTCGGGGTTGTCATACAAGAAAGGAGCACACTTCAGACAGTGTCTGCAGTCCGTCTCTTGTATGATGTATTAGCGGTGGGACCGCGGCTTTAGGGTGTTAGCCTCGAGACAAATTGCATTTACACCCTTAAGGGCGTAATTGTTTGTTTTGTTTTTAGTGTGCAGTTCTCTCGAATACAACAATGACACCGCTTTATTCCTTGTTTTTAATTCTAAAGGTTTGCGCGCCAAACACGAACTTTAAACGCCTATAGCTTGGCGCCTATATATGTATATATATATATATATTAATGATGCCAGCCCTTTTTATGGCACATATTTGATTCTAATAAAACGTGAGTGTTTCGAGAAAACCAAACAAACAAACGTAAAAAAAGAATAGAAAGAGAGAGACAGACAATAAGGAATGACATGGGAAGTTTGGTGGCCGTTGATATGGTACGAGCTACGCCAGAAGTTGCAAGTATGAAGCCTCAATAAACTAGTGTTGTGCAGGTATGGAAACAACGCGAAAACGGAGACAAGATAGAGAAAGCGACAATAGGGTACCAATTCTAAGAAATAATTGAATTAAAAAATATAGAATGGTGCCATGAAAAACAGCTCGAAATGCAAGATGTATTATTTGATAGTTGAATAAGTTATACAGTTCAATAGTAATTCATTGCGCCTGTTGCGGTTGTCACTCCAAGAGTGCAGGTGGCGAGCAAAGGCGGGGACCTATAACCACTGCGTGTCCTTATCACCCACTTGGAGGCAGGATATAATATTGCGGCGTGCATGACCGAGAAGGAAAGCTACTCCGTACATCTAGATTCCAGAAGATTCGTGTTTACTCTTACCTCCGAGTGTAAAAGACAAGAAGGCCAGAATGACCTTGCCTAGTGAGTCTCGCACTATAGGTCACTCCCGAACATTCTAGGTCGAATATTCGAGATACCGAGTATAGATAGATAAGCTAAGCCCAGCGCAACCTTGATGACTCACTCAGATTCTCCTGACGACAACGCACTCTATCTCCAGAGCTCGACTCTGCGCTTCCGCCGACTCGGACGCCCGCGACGCTCTGCAATTATCTTAATTCACCCCTTTTAGTTGTTCGTATATTTTTGGCACAAGTTCGCCCCGTTAAAAGTTCATTTCAGTTCATTATTCATCGTCTCTTCGCCTTCACCCGTGACATTATATACGAGAGGGAGCCTCAATTTCTTGGAAAACTTCAACGAATCGCTAGACACGGGGAAACAAATCACGTCTTACACCCGTACATACACGAGAAACCGGAAATTGGATATTTTCAGTTAAGTATGTCGGGCTACGGGAGACAATACATCATTATGTGTTATTTATTCAAAGGGGCCATTAAAATTAAATGCATACTGTCCCTCCATATTGTAATTTCATATGTAACTAATGACGTATACATTTAATAACTGTTTCATTAACTTTAGTTGGTTTCAAGTTGCTGGTACTTGAATTTACCCACGAAAACAAACTTTTCCTCGTTATTATATAGTGAAGTTCGTTGAGAGATAAAGTGTTTTAACGAGTGGCATACTCTAATGAACTCGCATCCAAAATCGAATAGCTGTCGTCACATTGATGATACTTGAACCTGATTAAGTACACGTTACTATATTGGTGAACCTAATCTAACTAATAAATCAAAGCCGAATATCTGAAAAGCTAAAGCACGAAAAAGAACCGGATGTAATTAACGAGCATCTTTCCACGTGATCACGTTGTCTAAAACAACAACAATGTGGTATCTTCGCCTTAATGACATAAAACAACTTTTATGGATGCGTTAACAAGAAAATTAGAACTTACTCGCTTCGATGTCTCCCAAACATTAATCTCTCAAACTATACTACCAAAAAATGTTTTTTTTTCTAGAAGCATTAACCGCGTTCATTTTTAACTGCATGAAGGGTTCAATGATATAAAGACGTGGCCGTGTAGGACGGAAGTAATATTTATATAAAGATTACTTTCTTTATATAAAGATTATAAAAAAAATTAAAGGAACGAGTCAATCCTGCTGTCGCTTTAATGGCAACACAAATTCCTGCCCACACGAACGAAGCGTGCCTTGGTAAACATCGATCCAAACCGAGTGCAGCGTGGAGGTGGGCGAAAACTAGCAAAACGTCGACCAATTACGTGGGGGAGACCACTTTTTCTTCCTACATGTAGGCGGTGAAGATGACCCCCTAACCAGATAATTTTGTTAGGCCCAACGCTTCATCGCCCAAATAAAGTGTTCGAAGCACACACCTTTCATGGATCGATTGAGGTGTCCGATCGTTTCCCCAACACGGAAACTACATTATGATCAGGCGGCTACATGGCTCTTTCTAGGGCATCCAGACGTCCCGTTTTGGCCGGGACAGTCCCGTTTTAGAGGTTTATTGCTGCCGTCCGGTGTTTTTGGTCTAAAAAAGACTCATGTCCCATTTTCGTGGAAACATTCAAAGTGGTTGCGAAATCAGTACTACACGAATGGAAGAAACCCGAAAGAATGTTTACTTGTTACAGACGTAATGTTATAAAAATAAACATACTATAAAACATACTATAGTTGCAACTGCTAATACATTTTGTGTGCGCGGGAGACTCTTCTACATTACTGAATTCGACGTACTTCGGTTGGAAACATTTCCGCCTTGTTAAAAAGATGGGGGAAAAACACCGTGTTCTCAGGAAAGAACTTTGGGAAAATGTGCGTGTTTACGTTTATGTGAAGCTCTGCATTATACAAGCTATGTCCAATGTCCCGTTGATGCCCGTGAGTAATATTGTTTGAGATTTGTTTTCATGATAAGTGCTGCAACCAGGTGCTAGGGCCCACTCAGAAGGCGATTTCGTCTTCTTTTGCCCTAGCCACTCCTACTTTTTTCCATCTAAAATAAAGGATTTATTCATTTATAAAATCCAAATATATTACAGGCCAAAATTTATTTTATGGCCTCTTCAATATTGTCAATAAAACTGGCCTGGCCTCCCATGAGCGAGCCAGGCAACGGTTAGTGTGGCACAGCACATCTCCGCCTCTTTTCTTAGGCGGTATTATTATTGCGAGGTCTGTGTTTCCCTCTTGAAGCGAACACTGATTTGACATTTTTTATTGCCCCCCCCCCCTTCGACCGCCAGCTTTCCTGCTGAGCTCCGGTCATCTGGCATAGACTTAGTCCTGCCCGCACACTGCTTTCTTAAGACCGGTAGGGCTAAAAATCGGGTTTTAAGCGTTTTGTGACGGCTTTCGACCGGCTGCGCGGCTGCGGAGTCGTAAGTCATCACAAGAGGCTTAAAAAACGGTCGAGTCTAAGCTGGTCGTAGTCAAACGCACGCGTGTGACCGGGCCTTTCGTAAAAAGACCCGATCCTCGGAATTCGGGAACGGTCTGCAGCTGTTAGGTGGAACGTGTTTTATTCTTCTTCTTCTTTCTTTTATTTTTGTTACGGTTAGGAGCGATGCGCGTCTATGCCATCGGATTGCCTGTGATTGTGATGTTTCTTTCGACGGTATGGAGGGAAGGCGCGGGTTGTATTTTTGTTATAATGCTATCTCGACGGTCTGTGCACGCCACCTTGTGTTCAACGGCGCGCCAGTGGGTTTGGAGTACTGGGAGCCAGCAATCGCCAGACCCTTCGACACTGGACGTCGCCCCGTGGGCACCGCGGCGGCGAGGATGAGGACTCAGTCTGGTCACCGAGCGACTAATCTCCGTGCGCCAACCCTGCGGGTCCTTCCCCCGCCGTACTGCCGCAGTGCGACGTGCCGTCCCCTCAACCAGGGTGTCGAACCGTAACCGGAACTGAACCGCTTGTTTTTCCTTGAACCAAAGCAGAACCCGAACCGAAACGATTGTCGCCGCCTTGGAGCTGAACCCGAACAGGTACAAAACAAAGGAAACGTTCCGAACACTTTCGCGACGAGTCATTTTCTTATTTTTATTTATTTTTTACGTATTTACCAGTGTTGCAGACCGCCGAAGGGGTCTTAGCAGGAGAGGTACAACCTACAAACACAGCAGAAATCGATACAACTAAGAAACGTAGAAATATGGCATCGCAAGAGTACACTCTGTCGTTCACCGTGGCGCAAGTATAAGTGTAGACATAACGGGAATTTAAATTATGGACGCATGCGTGGAGCTAGTCACCACAAACGGCCGGCCGTTCCGCTTGATTGATGATTCCGGGTTTCGAAAAAAGCATTGATCCCTTGTTGAACGGCCTCAAGCATCGCCTCACTGCAAGTGACGAAAGCGTTCGGCTGAAAAGGGCAGAACAGACCAAGATTGCTAGAAAGAAGGTCTCTGAATCTTTGAAGATTCGGCTGCTATCACTGAAACATTGACTGCGCTACGCGTTTGGAACGCTCAGTTTTCGGCGCTGAACGGGATAAACTTCGCCTGCAAACACTCCCTAAGGCGGGGGAGAAAGTGACGTATGCTGACGTCAGCGCTTCGGACCAATGGCAGCGTCGCACGCGTCACCCTCTCCCCCTCCTTCTCTCTCTCTCCTTGTACTTGTAGCTGACAAACGAAAGAAACCGCCGGGTTTTCGACAAAAGAGCGTTCTAATGCTAACGCAGTAAAACAATCCTCGATTTCGCCACAAGGCGAATGTCAAGTTTTGCTATGATGCAACGTTGGCGGTAACGCTTTAGAAGTAACGGCGTTACGGGTAAAGCGTTACTTTATTCGGTAACGAGTAACGTAGTCGTTACTTTTTGAAAACTGTGATGTGTAACGCTCTTGCGTTAATTATTTCGAGTAACGGGTAGCGGAGTTACGTTACTCGTTCCTTTTACTTCCCAAAACTTAAAAAAAGGTTACACTTCAATGTTTTTCGTGTTTTTAGGCGCCAAGCCATGTGAATTTCTGAGTGTTTACTTTTTTATTTGCGTTTTTTCTTGTGTACATTTAGGCGAAACCGTAAAAGAGGTAAAATAATTATGTTCGGTTTCTGCATGGACATCAAACGTTTCTTGAGATATGGCACTTATGCATGATTTTAACGTCAAAACAGTAAAACGTGTTAATCCATAATTAAAGAAGTAGCTCAAAAGTAACGTTCGTTACTTTTTATCGGTAATGGTAGCGCGTTCCTTTTATTTTGAACTGACGTAAGGACGCGTTAATTTTGTTCGAAACCAACAATTAATGTTTTCCGTTATTTTTTTTTGATAACGCCTACAACATTGCTTAAATGCGACGACTACTAGAACTAAACGAATTCTGCAACGATTTCATTGCTGATAACCACAATCTCCATCTTAGCCAACACGACTATAGCAGTCATGCAGTAAGCAACGTAAATAACTTCATGCAGCCAGCCGAGAAAGCGACTCTGCAGCTTCAAAATGAGCGACTGACAATGAGAGACTTGTATGGATCATGGCTGACTTGTCGTATCGAAAGCACCAACATCGACACCCCATCTCACGAGTCTACTTGCTACGTCAGTGAAGCGGCGAGAAAACCTCTTACTCGGCAACGACGCATTTTGAGCGCCCCTCTTCTTGGACCCTCGCTACCATGTAGCCCTAACGAGCGAAGAAATATGCCAAGCAAATCAGCATTTGCTGCTTGCATGGATAAAGTTAGGTGCGTTAAATGAAGGTGCCCAGTCAGATCTGCCTGAACCGTCGGGAACCTCCGAAAAACAACCCTCTACTGGCGACGACCTTGAGGCTCTCCTCAAGGAACTGGAGGGCAGCCACCAAGTGTTCAGCAATTTTTCGCCACAGTTCCGGAAAATAGAGTCTCATGGAGAGCTTTGAACATGTGCCTCGAATATACAAAGATACAGATATCCTACAACTTTTGCAAAGCGAGAGATCACGGCGTCCCGAGCTGCATTCGCTTGCTGTCATCGCTCTTTCGGTATCTGCCACCCAAGTCAGTGCGGAGATAGCCTATTCAAGGGACATTTTGTATTGACAAAGAACCCGCTTTGAACCCAGAAACTCTTGATGACATCCCCTTTCTTCACTCGTTTAAAGCAATCAATAATGCGGAAAGAGCACAGGGCATGAACGCTGTCGGACGAACACAAGTCTTCGTGATCTAAATATCACATGTTGTTTCGGAAAATAAATGAAGTATAATTTGCTTCAGAATAAGGTCTCGCATCTTGTGAAGTTGTTATCACAGTAGAAAGTTCAATCTTACGATAAGAAACGAGAGAAATCCAAGGAGTGGTTGTGACTCTAACTACAGTCCGGAAAGCCTAAAACGTTGGGCCGTAAATTACGTCGTGTTTACCTCTTTTACTGCAACCCCCCCCCCCCAAAAAAAAAAAAAAAAAAAAAAAAAAACACATGTTTATGGGAAGTAGTGTGCTGAGGCATAAGCGCTGCTTGAAGCTCGCCCATTTCCCCCATTTCTAAATGGTCCGTAGTCGTTCTGAAAGTTGATTTATGTTAAACGGTCCCTGATGTCAGTAAAGGTGGGAGGGGGGGGGGGGATTTTGTAACGATTCTGTTTTAGATCCTCTTCTTTCTGTAGCACTTTGAAGATTAAAAACTTATTCTTCATTAAGCGTGTGGCTTCCTAGCTGAACCATTTGGAACCTCTACGAACCTGTTCAAACCGTTTTGAACCGTTAGTTTTTTTGTTGCGGAGCTGAACCCGACCCGAACCTAAATGTCTGAACCGTAACCCAAAACCGAAATAAGTTTCGTTTCGATACCCTGCCCTCAAAACCCTTCACCGCAACTGGAGCAGCGCACCACGATGAGTCAAGTCCGGGTACTTCGGCTCCACCTCGCAAGCAACGTTGTGTCGGACTGCTCCACTGTGCGCTAGCGTCTGTATCACTTTATTGTCCCTCGCCCTCCGCGTGGTAAAGTCTTGTACCCGTAGTTTAAGCCGCATTACATGCTGTTTCGGAGTGGTATAGTTTATTTGTGTGAAGTGTTTTATCAAAAACGTATCGCTGAAGTAAATTTGTTATCTCGTTCGCCCCAGAGCTCTTATCATTGTCCCCTTGCCCGTCTCCTGAGCCCACGCCCTGTGGGATAGCAGACGAACGAACCCCTTCCCGTTGCGACCCGTGCTACCACCACCTGCTTGGGTCGTGATATCTGTTCACGCTTCTTGCTACGTGATTCCTTCTTCGCCGTTCTTATCAGCTAAAGCCGCGCAATTTCATTGGCATACGGAGTTGCGATCAAAGAATGATCGGAAGTTTGAAGAAAACCAAATAAAAATCGAAGCGACCCTGAGATCACATTAGCACGTGCACAAATATTCGAGGGCAATCCATAAGATACTTTTTCATTTCATTGGAAAACTTCAAGCTGTTTTATTATCACACGAATAAGAAAAAAATATTCAAAACAAAAAGAAACCACGTTCACGGGTGGGAATTAGCACGTTCAAATAAAATTCCGATATTTGGGGCCACAGAGGATCAAGTCTTCCCATGTTCTTTCTATCTTTTCCGGACAGGGTGTTTGTTCAACAATCAAGCTTTTCTCTCTGCCTCTTTCCATCTCTCTCTTTCTTTCCCTATTTTTGCTTTTCGTTTGTCGCTTTTCCTCCTTCTAACTTATTTTTTGGACAAAGCCTCGCAAGATAAGTTAATTAGTGCCCAATCGGCGGCGTCTCCCTAGGTAATGGTAATTAAGGGTAATCCAATTTTGTTTTGCATTTGTGCACTTAGCAGTAAGGTGCTCTTTTTTGTATTTTATGTCGCACGCTTTCTTGGGACTTTTGTATGTATGTAATTGTTCGTCTTCTTTCTTGCTTTTTGCTTGCCTTGCCCGAAAATCCGGTAAACGTCGAGATTTTCACACGTTGTTTTTGCTTTCCCGTGGATGTTAAAAATTAAATTGAGTTTTCACTAACGCCGGAGCATTTCTCCTTTTCTTCTTTCTTTGTCACGCTGCACCTGAGTTTCGATCGGCGTGCCAATTAGACTGTAGTGCGGATGGGCATCGTTCAGCGACAAGGGCGGTCAGGACTAATTAATAGGCAGCGAGGAACTTCATTTCGTCAACCGCAGCCCTCCTAAGTAATTAGAAGGGACCGCGGTTTCACCCATTTGAACTTCTGCAAGCCGCACACGTTCGCGACGCCGACGACTCTTACACTTTAAGAAATTGTAAATTAAGAAAGTGTAGTTGTCCGCAAAGCACTCGGGTTAGCCAGTCGCTGCATGCGATCTACGGAGGGGGATCTGGGCAAATCAGAAGGCTGGGAATATGTTTGGATCCTAGAACAACAGTCTGCGTCGCGGCACGTTCGCGTTATCAATTGGCATTTACATTCTGCACGGGTTCGACTCTATTGCTTAGTTAACAATATAATATTCAGTATCACCAATTCACCCGCGTATTTGTTTTTAAATTTCATTGCCCATAAACGACGCCAAACACTATATACGTAGCGAATTTCGCAACTCTAGTATGTATTAACAAAACTATATTCGTGCTGAAGATTTGTGTATTTTGGGGCAAGGTTAGGAAAGATATATACAAAACAAAGTAATAAATAAAAAAGTGCTCGTCTGCTTTTATGTTAATTGTCCTAAAACTGCAACTCTATTGACACCACGTTATCCTTAATTGTCCCTTCTCGAAATCGAGGAGGCACGAAGAGTAGTGAGGGCACGTGCCCTCCTAGATGCGTCCCTATAAATGTACCCAAGCATCAAAACAAAGAAACTGCATTATATTAGAGCAGAGCGGGTCACGTATACGTTACCTTTCAAACGACGCCACTCGCTCGAAAACAAAAACAGTTATTAAAATGATATGAGTAATGAACTGCGAAGAGTTTCTGCAGACCAACTCAACCCTCTTAACTGAAGTCACGGCAGTGCGGTGGCGCTACTGTTGGCGCTGCACATGCGCAGACGCTTAACTCCTCCCGAATTTGGTTAGTGCGCACTCGGAGACCCCCCCTCTCCTTTTGGTGCGTGCAAAGCGGGCTTGTTTGTAAACAGTGTGTTGTTGTATACGAAATTGCCAGCTTAAGAAACGGAAGGCAATGTCCAGTTGCGAGCCTCATATTATCTTTCCGAAGTCAATGAGATTGCTGCATTCGACGCTAATAACGTCGAAGAACGAACGCTGTGTTAGCGCACCACGGCTCGGAGTCCGTGGAGCGAAAGCTCGCGCTGCAGAACCCAGGGATCCTCGGTTCGATCCCCAGCCCAAGCCCCTTTTCGATCTGGATTAGCGTCGTACCCGCGGCGTGCGGTCGCGTATCACTGACTGCTACGTGGTTAGCTTGACGGTTAGCAGTGGCTATACTTCGTTTCAGCTTCGGTCCGAGCGCGGCCGATGTTATGAGCCGAAGGGCCAATCAAACAGCGCAAAAGCGCAGCGTCATGGCGTACTCTCTGCTCTTGATAGGACCAGCCGGCAGAGGAGCGCGGACAGAGAGACGGCGAATACCGGCTGGTCCTATCAACTGCAGAGAGCACGCCATGACGTTGTGCCTCTTTCGCTGTTTGATTGGCCCTTCGGCTCATAACATTGGCCGCGCTCGGACCGAAGCTGAAACGAAGTATAGGTTGGTGGTTAGCGGTGGTAGTGCGCTGGAAAATTTTCTTATCAACAACTGAGACGTCAGACACCCATTGTGGAGGGGAGGGGGGGGGTTGACAAACTTCCGGCTGTCTAGATAAACGCACAATGCGATTACTTTTAAAAAGGAATCATGAAGCACCGTGCACATGTTAAACAACGCCCCGTGTTTCTTCAGTTGCCAGTGGTGACAATAAATGTACACACTCGATGGAGACCGTGGCCAGAAAAGTAGCGAGAGGCCACCGAAACTGCGAAGGCGTAACTCTACCACACGAAAATGACGTTCTCCGAGGGATTCCACACACAGGATCTTGGTTTCGAGCCAAGCCTCTTTGGGAAGCGACAATCTGACGAGAAGGAAGCCCTCAAAGCCGCCCCTCATTAACGGCCAATCCATGTCGACGAAGACGCATCGCTGCTCCTTTATGTTTTTTCCCCGCAAGGCGCTGCGTATTACATAAGCTCGGTACGCCCCTGAGCTGACAGAGCTGTGGGAGCTACGCGTTTGCCGGACCAATCAATCGCCTTCTTTTCATCACCTGACCCCGCTCTCTGAGCGTGGGCATGAGCGGGAGCGTGGTCCAGCGGCGAAAGGACGACGTATGAATGGTGTAATGAGCGCGTAGCCTCCACAGCACTATCAGCTTAGGAGTGAAAGTGAGTTGTAGTCTCCGTGCTGGCGAGCTTCTATCTGTCGCTTCGGTTGCTTACGCACGAAGTGTCTGCCAATCAGGAAAATGCTGACCCTGAGACAGACGGGTGCGATGTGCCTACACTGCGTTGCTATGGACGTTGTTTGTGTGAGAAGAAAAAGAAAGGTTTCCGAGGCAGTTTGGACGTATACTTTGAGTCGACGCGGCTAAAATGCGCCGGAGAGATTTTTTTCTTTTGCTGCTGGGATTGCAGATTTTTTTCCGAATAAAACATTTTGAAACATTTGATAGAGTGTTAAACCAATTGAAAACTTGGTATTCGGTGAAATAAAGATAAAGCAAAACTGCCCCCTTCCCCGACAAAAAATAGAGGCACGGGTAGAGGGAACCATAAGCGATTTTGGGGTTTTCATTTAAAGGGGAGCGATAAATGATTTTTCTACTTCTTCCTACATAACTTTCCTCCTCAACTCAAGCATAAAATAAGAAATTACGTGGTCGTGACGTAGTATTTTACCGGAACCGGAAGTTCTCCCAGCCGTCTGAAAGTCAGCGGTGTTAGCCGTCCGTGTTCCTTGCGTCTGATGCAATCGTGGATATATGTAGACCTACAGCGACAGCCATCCTAGCCTTCTTGCCGACGTGGTCGGCCTTCCACGACTGGACAATCTGATTAATTTTTCTTTCATCGACGTAAAGTAGCGTAATGTCAGATCGTCAACGTTGAGGGTGATGGTTTCGTTAAGCGATGAGTCAAAGCTTCCACCGTGCATCTTAAGCACAAAGTGGAACTTGTCATCCGCAAGTGATGATAAGTACCGTCATGCCACTCATTGGCCACGAAGGCGAATCCAAATATTCGTCGACGGATTGATGGCTGACGAGTGCATACGTCCGAGTGACGCCGTGTTCGTGTCCAATGCGTGAGCTGGGTTCGGCTGACGTGCTTGGGTACCCCGGATGCATGAAAGTGAAAAGGCGGAGATCTTTCGAAGGAAAGAAGGTAAGAAATAGTCCGCTATATTTTCAAAATTTCGTACCGAAAAGCAGGCTGTAGGCTCTCTACCCTCGTATACAAGTTTTATTTTAACTCACTAAAGGATATACAATTAGTAATATCCCAATCTATAGTCAAGGAGGTAACAAATCCTCTGAACTACAACCGTTTTTTTCCTTACCAATCTGCCCATTCAAAATGAGTAAAAAGGGGTATCGTGAATTTGTACTTCACGAATGCCTTAAAGGTGTCTTGTTCCCATTTGGCACGGGTTAGCTTTGACGCTCAAATTTTCTGTCTTCGGAAGCGGAGTATCGGGAACATATTCTCACCTCGGTTGCAGGCACTTTATTGTAGAAAATTATAATAAAAGACGGAGTAAAT
>JAZHYW010024424.1:0-94346 GCA_037355805.1 Ixodes ricinus | reverse complement strand
TATATATATTCAACATGCAACAGCCTCACGGGTGGTGGGAAAGAAGGAAGGGGGGGGGGGGAGGGGGGGGCGTCGGAACAGCTTTGTGTGTGGGGGGGCACCTGCCCCCCACTGCCCCCCCCCCCCCCCCCTTTCCCGGTTCCAGAGCCCCTGACGGCAGGTGTATTAAAATACTAAAAAAAAATGAAATACGTTTACAATTTTCTTAAATGCCAAATTAGAGCGCAGTTCTTGAGGAGGAGGACGGAAGGGTACGGAGGGGAGAATTTGCCCCTCCTCCCCCTCCCTCCTCATCTGCTCCCGTCCCATTTAGCGGGAAATTTTCCCTAAATTTCGCGCTAAATTTAGCGGGAATTTTTTCGCTAAATTTAGCGGGTAATTTTTTTAGGTTAAACCTAGCGGGAAAATTTTTCGCTAAATTTAAAGGGAAAATTTCCCCTTTTAGCGAAAAAATTGCCCACTAAATTTAGTGGGCAATTTTTTAGCTAGAAATTTTCCTTTAAATTTAGCGAAATATTTCCCCGCTAAATTTAGGCGCCGTGTGACGTCACGAGGGTGACGACACACGTGACCTTCGTGACGTCACGTGTGACGTCATTATGGGAAACGTCCCATAATGCAAGGCGCGGTTACGCCGACGGCGACGCCGCTCAAGCCGGAAACGGCCGCCTAAGAGCTGCGCTCTAATAGAGCAACTTGAGTAAGTACCGTTAGTTGAGTAAAAAGAATATTTGAGGTTCGTGCAAGTCTGATTAGACGCCCTTGCCTAGTTCTGATTGTAGCCATGAATGAGACGTAACATATCGTTCTTTACGGATGTAGGACAGAATTGTCCCGAACAAATGGACTTTGGTCAAAATGGACCCAACTGCCAAATCGGACAAAATGGTCCCAAGTGAATTTATGGACGTTCGATTAACCTTTAAGCCGCACACTGCTCGAACATCATACTAAAGACACGGATGTTCGACGCAGCGATGCATGATCACATAATTATATGCGGGCATGCCTCAAGCACGTTTGCATACATATGCATGCTTCGAACATGTCTGCTCACAGTTTTGGTATGACCAACGTGACAGGACCGTCCACACAAAGAAAAAATGAACACTCTTCAGGGTGTCTGCAGGCTGCCTTTTGTATTAGAGCAGCGTGACAGCCCGCGGCTCAAAGTTTTCTACTAGAACTCTACTCTGAAGATGAATTCCACACTCGTTCAGTGCATCTTTTATTGTATACGACTTTTCCGCGTGGACAGCGCTCGAAATAGCCCGCAGAGCGCACGAGCGACGGTTATCAGTGTTATCGGGGCTTTTTCACGGCTAAGCTGATAAGCGTCAGGTCACCGACTTGCCGACGCCATTGACCGGTCTTCAGAAAGACTTTGCTTCTCCGTCCGAACAAGCTAGCACCTTGTACAGGTCGTTCCTCGTGTGCTCCTCGATGGGCATCTGGCTTCTCACCGTAGCCAAGTGATCCAAGTCGACCTCAGCAAGCAACAGTTCTTCGCCAGCCCCGGCCGAACAGACCACCGCGCCGGAAGGATCCGCCAGGATCGAATGTCCCCAGACCACGCACGACGCTGTCTCGTTCCTCGCGGGCGACACCCAGGCGAGGTAAACCTGATTCTCCAACGCCCTGCACTTCGGAAGCAGCTTCCCGTATTGCGGACCGGTGACCAAGTTGAACGCTCCCGGATACAAAAGCAACTTGCAGCCGAGCTGCGTGTACAGCTGAGAGAAGGAAGGGAACACGATATCGCAGCACACGCCGACCCCCACTTTGCAGAACGGAGTGTCGAAGGTGGTCAGCCTGTCGCCCGCTGTCAAGAAGTCCGACTCGCTGAAGACCAGCTTGCCGGGAATGTTGAAGCCACCGAGATGAACCTTGCGGTGCTTGGCCAGCATCGAACCGTCCGGTCCATACACCAGGCAGGTGTTGTAGAGCTTGCCGTTCTCCTTCTCGGACAGCGTACCTCCGACGAGGTAGACCTCGTTCTCTTCGGCGCATCTCGACAGCATCTCGCTCGTTCGGCCCGGAACCGTCTCTGCGTACTCCGAGAAGGACTTGGGCTCGTAGGGGAAATTGAAACATTCCGGGAGGCAGAGAACCTTGGCTCCCGCCGAAGCCGCCTCTCTTATCAGCTTACTTGCTCTTAGGAGGTTTTCCGTCTTGTTGGCTGTCACCGCAAGCTGGAGCAGCGCCAGGCGAAACTTGCTCGTCGACATCGCTCGTGACTCCGAGCGAGCCAAGTCTTGGCTGCGCGGTTTGCAATAAAGGCGGAATGTAGCAGCTCCCAATCCGTGACGGGCAGCTCTGTATCAGTGCGCGGTGCCGGGAACGCGTCTCCGACTCGTGTGATTAGCGCGATTAGCGTCTTATTCCGCCCATGCGTCGAAAGTAGTCCCGATGTGGAAACAAATGACGTCACAAAGCCGCAGCGTCATGCTGTCGCGACTCTGGCGGTTGGGAGTTCATTAAATAAAAGCACGAGTAAACGCGAGTGGCACTGTTGACACTGTCGTTGCGGCTTCCCAACTCCTGGTTCCCGAAGCTTCCGTGGACTGTCGAGCTGGAGAGCGACTGCAGCAGAACAGGCGTCTGCCACATCCACCATTGCTGCTGTACCACCGCCACGATCGCGGCCGGCGAGAGCATGACGCTTTATGACGGGACGACTTTTTTGGGCGCCGTAAACACACCAGTCGAAGGCGCATTCCATGCACCGTACGTAGTATCAGTCTTTATCACTTTATTGACGAGCGCACTGCTCTGCACTTGTCCCGCCGCGAACCGCTGTAGAAGTGCGCACGCACTGCGCTTCGCCGGTTAGTTTCGGTTTGAAGCCGCGTACAAGGATTACACTTGGTCGCCTTGTAGCGCCCACTCCGTGTCACTATTGGCCGTTTTATCGTGGGTAGCGCCATTTTGAGAGAGAGAGAGAGAGAGAGAGAGAAAAGGGGAAAGGGCTACCGGCGCTTCCCCCTCGCTGGGTTGGTAGAAAGAGTGAAAGTACCGGACGAGAGGCTTCGTCCGTGTTGGGTGTATGCAGTGCCCGAACTTCGTTAGCGCATTCTTCTCTGTTTTAAACTCGCCAACTTAATTAGACCCATGGTACAGTACCCCATTGCCAAAAGACAGTCCTGGTACCATCACTCCTTTCCGTATACCTCTGACCACTTCATATTTATTACAGTTCCATAGTGCCTTGAGCTTCATAAGAGATGAATTTCTTTTCCCTTTTATATTCTCATCATGTTACTCTAGATATTTCGTTCCCTCATTGGGCCAGACTACCAGATATTTGTACTTTCCTACTTGGTCTATTTCAATGTCTTGTATCCTCAGCGGTTCCCTTTTTTCGTCGTTGAACACCATTACTCCAGACTTGACATTACTAAAACTCATGCCCAATGTGTCCCCTTCCTCTCCACATATTCCAGCTAGTTCGCCTGTAACGTATCCTGGTTATCTGCCGTAAGCACTATGTCGTCTGCATACATCAGTCCTGGTATTACCTGTACCACATTTCTCCCTCCTTCCATATAACTCACATCAAAACCTAAGTTGCTCTGCTCTAATTTCCTTTCCATTTCACTGAGATATATCATGAAAAGTAGAGGTGACAGTGGACAGCCCTGCCTGAGCCCTCTTTTTTTTATTGCTGCGGGTTATGTAGTTTCTGCTTCCCATGGGAAAGGATATGCGCCAATGTTGTCTGCACGAGAGCAGACGCCCGCTCTGTTGCAACTCTGTTGCCCCATGCGCCTTTCCTCCTCTGCCTCCCATTTCGAGCAACGAACGCCTTGGCGTAGCCTTTCTCGCTTTTCGAGAGGAGAAAGCAGGGTTGCCAGACAAGCAACAGCGTTCAAGATGACGGAATTTATCATTGTTCGCGTTAAACAAATACTTAACCTATCGGAACAAAACTTGGTACGTTTGCTCGAAGCCGGTTAACTTTAACCGCGGTTAAAAGTTAACCGCCCTTCCCTACTGGGTACCTACAAGTACCTAGCCAAGTTTGACGAGGGCTGGATGAGCGATAGCTCCATGTTTTATTATGGGGTGCTAGCTGGTGTCACCTACTCGTTGTAGCGAATATAAGTGGCTTCCGTGAAAAAGTTCCCGAAAAGGGGGACCCAGAAACGCGCGCAACCGGGCTTTCGCGACGCAGCGCGGCATACATTTGAACTTAAGAAACAATTTTTATTGCTCGTGGTACAAATAATCGGTAAGGTAATACTAAATTAACCCTTGTTTGGAAAATTTCTAAATATTTGTCTGTCCGAAGTGAAGACAAGCCTCGTTGAGATTTCCTTCCAAGTTCAAAAGAGGACGACCGCAAGTTCAGTCCTAGAAACGATGAGGAAGAAGTGAGCAGTGAAAGGCGGGCGGGCGGTACACCGGCAGCATGGTTGGCCAGCACGTAAGAACTGTATATAACACCACCATAAATTGAAAAACCTGTAATTCGGCTCCAGTGAAAATTACCTATATTCAGTGGCGTCACTAGGGTCAGCGGCACCGGGGCGTTGACCCGCGGCCACCCCCCCCCCCCGCTCTTCGCCCGCCCCCACCCTCCACACACTCTTCGCCCGCCACAACACCCCCTCCCCCCCCTCTTGCGGCCCGCCGCGACACCCCCTGGAGCCTACACCCGGGGCGGTCGCCCCCCCCCCCCGCACCCCCTTGTGACGCCACTGCCTATATTAGTAAATTACCCAAGTATCGAGGAGAACGCTTGAAGTGCAATTCTACGATCCGCGCACGCTGGCCTTCCCTTTATAAAAAATTCGAAGTAAATAATCATAATAAGTCTTTGACGAACGCACGTGCAAGGCAAAATTTGTTTTAGGCTATTTGCTTTAGAACAGTTACTACTGCAAAAGCCAGCACGTGCAGCGCTTGGTGTAACTCAACGTTACTAAAACCCTCAGTTGGGAAACTTGCTCCTGAAACCTGGGCCGCTGGCGTCCACCGAGACCGAGCTAAATACGATAACAGCGCCACCATTTAGCGACGAGTTGAAACACGAAAGTTGCTTTACATAGCTACTGCAAGATGGCCCTGCAAGATGGCGCCACCGGCCCTTGCCCGACGCGATGTGCAGCCGTGCAGTTCCAAGAGTGGCCGCTGTGGGAGAAATGGCGGCGTTGCGATCGCCATGAGCTCGATTCTCGAGTACGGATCAAAGCCAGTTTTTTAAAGCAGGTCTCTACGGCAGTTTCCCAACTGAGTGGTCCGTTGCAACCTAAGAACGAAGGGCGAGGGTAAAGCGCGAAACACATGTACGACGAAGACCGTCCGATCCGACGTCCGATCAGGCAATAGACGGTCGGAGGCGCAGGGTTTTCAACGCACTCCGGTGCTACGAAAACCCTCGCCCACCAAGGTCATTCCGGCAGTCCGCACGTCGGATCGGACGGTCCATACCTCAACCGCAGCACTGGGTTCACGCCGCGCTGCTGTTGAGGCTGGACCGCAATGCAAAGCGAAATGGAATCCAAGCGCAGATCCCAGTCCCGCTGCTTACGAGCATACGCCCGAGCAGCGGCTTAATGTCACGGTTCCGCCGCTCGGTCACATTTGCTTGGGGATGGTAACATGGTAACACGAAGTCTTACAATGCTTAATCCCGAGGGCCTGGCAGGTTGCCGCGAAAACTTTCGAGCAAAATATCGAGGCGTTGTCACTCACCAGTCTCTCGGGGAACCCGTAGCGGCACCAGACCTCGGACAGCCTGCTCAGGTTCCCTTGGCTGTCACCTTCCGCATTGGAAACATCTCGACGAATCCGGTGAAGTGGCAGGTTACTACCAACACATGTAGCTAGCCACCGCTTGACCGCGGCAGGGGTCCCATCAAGTCGCAGGCCGCGATCTCCCATGGCCGCGTACTCACGATGGGCTCGAGCAGGCCGGGTGGTCTGCCCCCCCCCCCAGGCTTGCGCTCTTGGCACACTGCGCAGCTCCGACACGCCCGCGCTGCTGAACTTCGGCAGAGAACTCTCCACGCCGACCGATGCGGTTCTTCGCCCGCGACAGAGCGCGGCCAGAGCGGTGCCCTCGCACGAGGACTTCGCGACGCGGACAAGAGAGCGACCGTCGCGGGCGCTGGACGCCGCTCGCGGAAACAGGGCTCGCGCGCGGGCGGAGCATAACACCTACGACAAAGCGCACCACGATGCGCAGTTCGAGGTGGGCGACAACCGTTCTTCGGCGAAGTCACTTTAGAGCGATGCGAGTAAGTTCTCGGCGGCGTTGGCCCCCAAGTGGGTTGGCCCCTTCGTCATCGATTCTAAGAAGTCCCGACTGACATACACGCTGAGGGACCAGAATTCTGATCTCGTCCGCGGGACAGTTCACATCGGCGAACTGAAACCCTTTTTCCCCAGGGAAGGGGATGAGCCGGTCAAGCGGCCGCAAAGGGGCATTCGCGGGCACCAACGATCTCAGGATTTCCTGGGACCACCGCGGCACAGCTACAACACGCGTAGCCGGAGGCAACCCGATGGGATCGGAACCCCGCAGAGTGCGTGGCCCGGGAAAAGGAAGAAGAGGGTGAACGATCCAAAATCGGCGTTCCCGGCATTGTTTTTTTTTTCTTTGTGGGTGGGGGAGGGTGCCTCGGAACCCTGTGTTTTTTGTTTTTTTTTGCTTTTAATGTTTTTATTTTGCGCACTGCGTTCGGCTGGTAAACTGTCATCGGCCCTGCGGCTGCTGCCTCGAGGACGCAACTTGGTGTGCACCGAATGGTCCTCTCCTGGGAGACGATGAAAGGATGAGTCGCCATTTGGACAAACACCAGCCTGGGCTAAACTCTTCATCTTCGGGCAGCGTATTCCCCGGCCGGAACCACAGCTGGGGAGCCTCGTTGGACGTCCGCGACGCCACGCAGGACGCCGGGGTGCAGTTCTCAGTGACATTGGACTTCCAGCCCCGCATCGCTCCGGGAGGGCCGTCGCAGCTGGCTCACAACCACAGTCCCTCTCCGGTGCACCACACCATGGGGGGGGGGGGGGGGCGGGCGGGGCCAGTCTCATGCGGTGGCCAGGCACACTGCTCAAGGACCCCGTTGCCCCGGAGGCCGCCGCCAAGCCGAAGTCGACACAGTCTACTGTGAGGTGTGCGGTGGCCGCGAACCCCAGGCCTCAGGCGAACTGATGGACCACAGTGAGGACGACCCATGGGACCAGTGGTGTGGGCGTGTGTGTGGGGGTGTCCAGGCCAAACAAAGCGACGGTGTTCCCGAGCAGCCTAGCCGTACGTCTGAATTCCGGCGTACTTCGATTTTTAGGAGAGGGAGTATGGCGCACCGTGCATTCTGCGAGGCAGGGGCGGGAAATGAGGGATACTATTTTCCCATTCTTTCGTGTGTACCGGGGGGTCCACACATGTAAAATTGCCCTCCGAGAAGGGGGAGGGGAAGGTCGACTCGCTTGGGGGGGGGGGGGCGGCCGCCCCCGTCCGCCCCCCCCCCCCCCCCCCCTTGGATCCGCCACTGTCGCGAGGGCGCCCATCAAACCAACCTGGCATAGGTGCCGCGGAGCAGCTAAGCAGTTGCCTCGCCTCAGACACGATCACATGGTCGTGTCGCCGCGGGGTCGATCGGGATCTCGAATTCGGCTCCCGACGTGCCGCTTTCTCTCCGAGCCACTGGATGGTGCTGCAGGCGCCCCCATGGCGGGCGAGGAGAAACCTCCTCGCCCATCGGTCGATAGTCGGACCGGGAGGCATGAGTCTCTTAGGAATTCGGCCGGGCTCAAGATAGGCAAGTGGAAGCAACTGCTCTCGGGCAATAGCGGGACACGAGGCCTGGTGGCCCTCTTTGTCTTTAGCTTTGGGCTTAACGTGTGTTTGTAAATATTTGTGTAATGTCGCGTGTATTTGTAGATTAGATTGAGTGTTTTGTAGCGTTGTGTTTTATGTACCAATAAACGGGGAGCGGAATCCCGCTCCCGTGAAAGAACCAGGCTGGACTCGGGTTGTTGACGGACCACGTGGGAGATGGCGAATCGGCGGCGGTACGCCGATTTCCTACAATGTCAAACTGCGAAGGCGGCGTTGTCTTGGGTGGCCACGAAGAGAGGTCTTCTGATATTGCGGCTGAGTCCGGGAGTTCCTCGGCGTGACCCACGGCGGTGCCTTTCGTATAGGTGCTGGGCCTCCTGTCGGAAGTTCGTTACCAGTGCGACCGTGTGTCCGTCTTGGAGCTCCGCGACGCCTCTTGCGATGCCGATCCCTTTTCCTAAAAGCAACTGGAGGCTCCCTTCGAGCAAAACGTCGCCGCAGAAAGTCTCATCGACCCCGATGGGTACGAAAATACTTGACCACGGCGGTAGGTTCACGTGGTTTGCGAGGACTCGTACCGCGGATGGCGTCGCTTTGGGTTCCTCCTGTGGTGGAGCAGGTTTTCGTAGCGTCAGCCGGTTTGCTCCGAGGTCGATGACGGCGCCATACTCGCAGAGAAAGTCCATTCCGAGGATAACGTCCCTCGAACAGTCTTGCAGAATGACGAACTTGACAGGGCACGTCTCACCATGGATCTCGACGCGAGCAGTGCATCTCCCGACCGATGTGATGAGGTGCCCTCCGGCGGTTCGTATTTGAGGTCCATCCCACGGGCTCTGCAATGCTCAACCGCCAGATGTCACGGAAACCATTATGGAAATGCACGCGATACCTCAAACCAAACGTGGCGAGGCAGCGTGGGGAAAAGCATTAAGTTGCTCCGAAGGCTGCTGCCATATCAATGGTCCTAGAAACTGCTATGTGCTGTGCATGGCAGTTAGCCCAAATACACGGCCGAGTTTTCACCATTTTTATACGAGAAAGGTTGCTTACCTTCCTTATTTGCAATAAAATTTGCAGATAAGACAGCACTCTAGACCTGCTCGAGCTACAGGCGACACAAGAGTCGCATTATTACTAAATGTGGCACAAGCTGCAAGCCTCCACCGTGGCTGGGAGCACCAACTTGAAGACGAGGCACCTAGAAGAACTGCAATTTATTCAACAAAAGAAGCGTATTGTACAGTGAAAACAAGAAATTGACAGTATGGAGCCTCTTCCTCAACAAAAGCAACAACAAGAGAGATGTTTCGAGCATCCTACAAACGTTGCCAACGCAAAGGGAATCCCCTTCGTCCGTCGCTCTCGCACCGAGCATAATGGGCGCAGACGGGCCGCACAATTGAAACGACGAGAGTCGCACGCGGGAGAAACGTATGCCGATCCGCAAAACCCAACAAAACAAAGCAACGGAAACGACCTACGACTGCTGCTAGCAACACGCACGCGCTTCTTTTCTGCTGTGAAAAAATGTTTCGAAGCACGCGCTTCGATGCAAATTAAAAACACACGCACACGCGCACAAAATGGCAGAAAAGGGAGGGGGACGGGAGGAGGGGGATAGGGAGAAAGGAGACCGTCCCACTGTCCTTTCTTCGCTGGTCGCCACGGACGTTTCGTTCTGAAAGTTGTCGTCGTTCGCACGTCCATCTGTCCGTCCCTCCACTACAAACACTCGGCGTCATCCGCCGGCGACTCTCTGGTAGACGACGTGTGCGGAGAGGTTCGCCAGCACGTTTGTTTTCCGTCGTCCCGTGTGACCGCCGACTCTCAGTCCCATTAAGGCAGTAAAAAGAAGAAACAAGCGTTGGGCCGGGTGGCCGTCTGTCCAAACGAAAGACCCGGGACGCCGTTGTTTGTTGTTCTTCCGCTCGTTGCACGACTTTCCACAAACTCGAAGGTCCCGAGGGGCGTCGGGAGGATCTGCGTGGCTGCGATGCATCGCTGCGGCCATTGTTTCGGCGCGGATGAAGACGCTCTAGGGGGGCTACTTGGGGTCCAGGTTTTGCTGCGTGTATTTGCCGACGTTTTTTGCATTTGTATAGTGTTGTCTGCTCATAGTCACCTGCTATGCGTTGTGGGTGTCTCTTTAGGCTCTCTCTTACACTCATATGTTATCTGTATGCTTCACTTTCTTGACACGACGGTTACTGGAACATACCTGCGACAAAAAAAAAAAAATTCACATTTAAAACTTGGTTTTAAACAAATTGGTAGTAAATTTGAATCAAAAGTAATACCCCACCTGCAATTGTTACACTAAACAAAGCCGACATTTAGACGTGTTTGTCTTCAACTTGCTGGGCGGCTTCCTCACTGCTACCCGCCTCGGAGAATGACAACGCACCAATTTAATGTGTAGTCATTTATAGACTACCACGATCCAGAAGCCCTCGCACATAATTCTGCGCCGGCCTTTTATTGACGGCAGAGTGCCGCTCCAGTGACCGATTTCACTTGGCCGGTGCAGGTGGCCAGGGATGACTTAAAAGGGCCACTCAAAAGAAAAAAGATGTGTTTTAAAACAGTCTAGTTGGGACTCACGTGTCAAAAAATAAATTTTACACAAAAAACTAAATAAAATGTTTAGACCCATATTGACGACACGAGATGCTATTATCGGTAGCCACCTCCTTTCCACTTGTTTACTCTCTCGGCCTTTCGGGCGCGTGGAGGAGAGGTGGATCGGCTTGGCCATCAGGTTGAGGTGGAGAGAGTGTATGACCATTCCGTGACGTCATGGACTTTGCGCGCAGAATTTAAAATAAATCTCGTGCCGTCAATTTGCTCTAAGAAGTTTTTTTCGCATAAAATTTATTTTTTGACACGCGTGTCCCAACCAGACTGTTTAAAAAGAACATATTTTTTTCTTTTCAGTGGCCCTCTAACAAGCAAGCAACCTGGTCTAACACTTTAGTGCCAACAGGTTGGCCACAAACTTCTCCAGGTCTTGTCTGGGTGTCCATCCACTCCTTCAGGCCGAAATATGTTTCCTTCCTCTTTTCAGCGAATTGCCCAATTTTCTTCCACCACTCATTCTCACCATTTTTTTTTTTTTTTTTTATCTAAACAAGCCTAAGGATCGCAAAACTGCCCAACTCTATGTTTGGAGACAAACAAAAATTAAAGCAGACCGCGCAACAATTTAATGCGAACAAGACTTCGGCGCTTTTTCACATTTTAGCTTGAAAGAGTACTTGCAGGCATCAAAATGTACCCCTTAGGTTAGCATCCTAACAGAGCACTTTCCACCACTATACTATAGTTTTGATAACAATCCTTCCATACTGAAAAAAAAACAAAAAAACTGGCAATGGTTTGTTTGCGCTAACAGTGCCGCAGCATGTACATGTCTGCTGCATGACACAGAGAGTAGGAACACAACATCGGTGCTTTTGCATGTACTATTACTCATGCACACTATATTTAGGAGCTCCACACTTCACCAAATTTAGTGTCCTAACCAAGTACATTCCACTAGTTATGCTAGTATTTTTGGATGACAGCTTTCTGTTCCCATCACTGTAGAACTTTCAGATTGAGATACCACTGAGGGCCTCGGCACAAGTGAGTGGAAGCTTATGACTGCAGCTGTGAAGGTCCTGCGTCCACTTTAGCAGGCCATGACGGAACTATCTGGGGACTGCTATCCAACACCGTCGCAAGTAATTTCCCCGCTGCAATGCACCGCAGTTGTTTTTGGACAAGATTCAGCGGAGCCTGCGAGAGGCGGCGTCAATTTCCTCGAGGCTTTTAAGAAGCGTGAACGCTCGGCTTCCGGACCTCAAAATGTGCCACCTCCCAGCCCAGGCAATCTGGTGGATCCAAGGCACAAAGATGCCTGCTACATCCAGAAACCTGAGAAGGTGTGGACTCTGAATCTACTCACAAAGACAGCAGAGGACATAATGACACACGATGAACGTGATGAAAATGACGATGCAGCAAGCAGTGCCAGCCAGTGCTTGGAAGACACAGCGGGAGGCTGTGTGGAATGCCTTTGCGAGTTTGATTTCAAATGCACCTCCGCAAATCAGGCCCTACAATGGCAATGAGGCTGGTGACTACTTGAAGGCCCACCTCCTTCCTCAGTCCCCTCTGGTGAAAGTGCCAAAGAAGCCTTCTCTACCCATCCCTGGTTGGGGCTGCCCGTAGGAATCTTTTGCTACCAGCAATGCAGACGAGAAGTGAACGGCTCTTTTCAACTGCAGGAGCTGTTGTGAGCTGCAGAGGGGAGCACCTCTTCACCAAACACGTCAAGCAGCTTGTCTTCTTGTACGAAAATTTGTAAACCCTGAAGGCTCGTGGAAATAAACGGTTCAGTGAAGGCCTTCACTGCTGCCCTTTAAATGTAGATAACAACTATTCTAAGTATTCGCCTCGAAATTATTCGGCACCATTCACTTAAAACTAAAAAAACCAACACTATATTCGCACAAGCCTAATTTTCAGAAGTATCTTGACTTGGAGCTAGAATTACTAAAGGAGATAAATTCAGAGCTAGATTAAAAAAAGAAAGAACAAAAAGAAGAGCCAATTAATTTGGGGGCGGCCACAAATTGGCCACCCCCAAAATTTCTGCCGCCCTAGAAAGCTCCCTACTCTACCTATTGCCAAGTCCGCCCCTACAGGGGTTCCAACTCTTGATCACCTTTGAAACGGGTCTTTGCATGCGAGAGGCTCATAGATCATCATGGGCATCTTCGCCCCATCTGCCCTGGCTAGGCAGGGTGGCAGTCCAAGTCGTAGCAAATCAAAATGAGAGTACTTTACTTTTGTCGCACTGTGCGACGTCCATCTAATCCCACCACTGCGTGTGGCGGTGCACAAGCACTTAGCTATGTAATTTCTGCAGTCCTCCTTCTGAATCCCCTTGTAACGGAGGCACTGCTGCCTCGCCATCTCCGTCGCAGAGCACTGGCACACTGCACGTCAAGTTGCCTGAGGGAGCGACCAAAGTCGTCGCCTGCACTTTTGTGGCTTTGGCAGAGCTGCCTCTTTTGGCACATCAGCGGGTGCTTTTCCAGCCACACATTGTGATCTCTTGGGCCAAGCACGCACCCGTGGCAGGAAGTGCCAATGACTGCACAGACCAATGGAGTTTCAAGTTCTATAACCACGCATACGCCAGAATGCAACGTGCAACATGTTTTGTCCAGAGTCGCACAAACATCCAGCCAACCTTTGCTACTTCCTGCATTAGAAATGGCCCGCATTGCTCGTGCAGTTTGCTTTGTACTAGCCATAGCTGCCAGCAATTGTGGAGCACTAATCTCTATAACGAGCTCTCGGTACTACCGTATTTGATACTGATCGGCCGTGGCACGTCCGTGGGAGTGAAGAGGTTGTCGGTCCCGCGCGGCCGATAATGGAACCGCGAGAACTCGCACCACCACGTGCGGCCAGTTCATTCTGCACAAAGTCCTCGATCGTCAACGAATGTGGACAGTCCGCCTTCCCAACATAAGCAGAAGCCGCAGCACCTTGCTGTACTCAAGAAGCACGATGCCTGAAGAGCTCGTAGCAATTTCTTGATTGCACGCGTGTCAACCGAGAGATGGCCACCGGAAGGATATGCACTTAAACCGCTTTTGCTCAATTGCTGTCAGCTTGTTTTCCTCTTCCAGAAGCTCGCTTGCTTTGGAGATAGAACACCCAGACACCGTCGATGGTATAACCACTTCGAAATGAAGCGGGCTAGGCAATGCCAATTCTCTTTGAACAGAAAATAACGAGGGGACCATGTTCTCGGGGTTTACTTTTCTTCGAGTTCGGGGGAGTTTTTCCGAGCTCAGGGGTGAGACAGGTGAAACAGGTTTTGGAGCAATTTTTGGAGCAGAAAAATCTGGATTTTGGAGCAGCTTAGGAGCACAAAATTCTCGTTTTGGAGCAGCAGTTTATGCATTTTGGAGCAACTTCGAAGCACAAAAGTCTACAGTTTGGAGCAGATTAGGAGCAGAAAATGTTAGAGCAGCTTATCAGAAATTTAAATCATAAAAAATCTGATATAAATCACATAAATCAGATTTTTCTTTTTAATCGTTATTTTTGTCCACCCTGGTTCCAATAAGTCATCAGCGCCGATACGCACCAGAGATAAAATATAAAAGAAAAAAAAACGGAAAAGGCAAACGCGAGTTTTATGCGCATAGATGAGGACAGGAAACACAGGCTTGCTGCAAAGTTAGGTGGGCACCAGGTACCTCAAGCTTATACGAACTGGTGCCAAAGCGCAATTGTAGTGCAAAACTTTTTAAAGCGGTGATTCGAGAGCATGAACAGGGAAGCACGGTTTACTACAACCAGACATCGATCGGACGCTCGTAGAAAGCACGTGCAGATAGAAAAAAAACTCCCCACAAAAGTGAGTCACAAGGTAAATAGTGAATTGGTAGAAAAACTATGAGCACCACATGCACGCTAAATACGGGTGTGTGACCGATTCATTCGATTGCTCACGCACTGGAAGCACGTGTGTGATAACCGAAAGTACTCACGGCGACGGCGCCGTCCATTTTGACGAGATTACGGACACGAATGAACAATTACACAATGGAGGCGCTCAATAGCACTTTTAAGAAAAGGTTTACTCTCAAAACGAAAGAAATACTTAGGTTTGCTCATCTTGATAGCCTGTGCGTCGTACCTCCCGCGGCCAGACAGCGAGACCGCGTGACAGCGCACCGTTAGCATGCAGTCACAAATGACAGCGGAAAGTAGTAGGAAAATCGGGAAAAGACCACGTATCATAGGTATAGAAGGGTACTACAGCTGAAATCTTCGAATCCGGCGGTTGCTTGCGCCACCCTGTACCCGTGCCGTGTACTTTACTACGACGAGATTGAATGTTGCCAACCAAGCTCTCGTTTCCCACTAAATCTAGCGTCGCCGCAAACTTTTTTTTTTTAGTTTTTGAGTTACTTTGGCGCAGTGTGGCGCAATTTCGACCGATTTCGCGTTTTTGGCGCAACTAGGCGCAGAAAATTGGGTTTGTATCAAAATGGCGCAATTGGCGCAGATGTCACACCCCTGCGAGCTTTATGTCGAAGAAAACAGGATTCCTCAACCTCCGGGGAAAATACTTGGAAAACGTTCCCATATTGTTGAGGTTCCCAAGGAAGAAGCAGTCTCAGCAGACAGTTCAGCAGGGGCAGTGTTCGAGATCCCCACAAAATAATTTCCTTCCCACAAAGCTTGGGCTTTTCTTATTCTAGGAGAGCTTCGATTCCGGCTTTTTTGGTTTTTATTTTCATTGTGACAAAACTGACAAGTGTTCATTCTTTGGGGTTTATTGGTATTTACCGAATCTAAGAATGAGGGCTTTGATGGCAGTACAACTCAAGTGGCTCCATGCAAGATCTGGCACAGAGCAAGACAGCTCCATACGCTTCCTTCCTAAATAGTTTCGGTGTCGGCACGCAGACATTAACCTTGAAACGAGCGACACATTTGACGCGACCTTGACGCATGAAACCGCTACAACAATGGCGAGTGCCACCGACAAAGCGGACGAACCCGCGTGGCTAGGCATAAGGAGACCCCGTTTCTAGTGTCGATCCTCTGGACAGTAAGGACAGGCTCTGCATATTTTCCGCACGAGAAAGCCAAACTTTACAGGGTCTCGCCCGTGTAGTGCTCTCTGGATGAAGGAATCAATTGCGTCAAAACCACAGAGAATGGCTCTTTACGACGGGATGTGATCGTCGATATTGAAGCCCCGCAATCGCAAAACATCCCAATCGGTGTCGTTACCAGGTTAAAACCATTTCTTGTTCATCTTTTGTAGATTGTAATAAAACTCCAGGAGTGTGTTTAATCTTTCAATTGCTGAGCGAATTTTCATACTTGACAGGTATTGCACAAAAGTGAAAAGAGTCGAGCAGCTGGAAAAATCTACTACAGCTGGAATATTATATTCCCGTAACACTCGCTTTATGACTGAAGCATTCTTCTCCATTGTCCCCGTACGGTACTTGCCACGTTGTGATGAGAATCTTCGTCGGAGCCATTGCATGCTGCCTGGAAACAATGTTCCGCCAACGAAAATCGCTTCTCCGCTAAGCCTCACGGCAAAAAGCGCATTCAAACTCAGAGAACATAAGGACACAACACGTCCGGCGGCAGCCAGCCATGGTCGCAAATGCCAGACTACGATAGCTACCAACGGTAGTTGTACCGGAACACGACTACAGTCGCCGACTGATCTTTCCGACTCGGAGGGGAGCCCGAAATCGTCCAGAAATTCCAGCGGTCCGAAAAATAGGTTTTAGCCAAAATATCAAACTTCCGCGCATATTCTTCTCCGTATTGGCCACTTTTCACATGCTTGATGTCAATTTTAAGTTCTCGTGCAACTTCCGCTTTATATTGTTCACTTTTCACTTGTTTGTTGATCTGTTTGATCACGGTGCTCTGCTTTGTTGGCACCTTCGTTGGCGCAAACAGCGAAGTTGAAGTTGGCGCCATTTGGCACTATTTGTAGACAATGTTTAGTCCACCAAGCTCGCTTCAAGCCTATCGGCAAAAACCTTCTCGCTCAAAAACCACAAGAATGGCAGACAGCTGCTCTTTTCGCGGTTGCACTCGAAAAACACGGACCACAAGGACTGGAAGAGCCAGAAGAATGGGCAGGCGGCGGCCATGTTGGCTATAGCGGAACCGGAAAACCCGACTATAGCCTCTAACCAGCTGTTCATTGTGTAGGACATGGTATCAAGGCGACAGGGCAAATTCAAAACGACCAAAATGGCGGTAACTAAGCTCACGGTACTATCGTGGCGGCTGTTTTGTGTCTGTAAACTGAGGAAATCGCACAAATTATGTCCGAAATATCGAGCAATAAGCTTTATGGAGTCCAATATTTCGGCAAGTGTTATACATTATACTCTATGGGGTGAGCGACAGTTCGGCGGAAACGTCCGAATAATCGGTCGGCGACTGTATTCGAGACTCCAGCGAACTAGAGGGGGCGCGCTGGTCAGGCAATATGGCGGACAAAAGGAGGTAGTTTTCGTCATTCAGCACACGGACCGCCATAAATTTCTTGCACTGCAGCATAAAATTGCTGTTGCATATAAAAGCAAAGCGATTTCTTCGACGGTAGAAACCTCTTCTAGTCAGTGCGTAGCAATGACACGGCGAAAGCACTGGAAACAATGTTTGTTTCTATGCTGCCTACGAGAACCAAGCAGCGATAGCAGACGGCAGAGTCGAAAACGACCTCCTCCTCACTTGAGCTTCTCGGCGTTGCCACTATGCGGCATCGATTTCGCTCGAGTCGCCAATAGCTCTCAATCGAGCTTGACTATTGCGTAAGACTACGAGCAAAATACGAAATGTCGGTGGTTTAGTGGATCCACACAGTGCATACCAAGTTAGGAAAATAAAGTAACGAGTTGCGGTCTGAAGCTTCAGTCGCTCTTCTACTTCTACTTCGGCAAAACGACGGTCCTGCAAAAGACATCCCGAGAATCAATCACGTCCAAAGTTTCCGTGTCCGAAAATCGGTCCGCGACAGTAGTTGGTGAACCCCAGCACGTAGAAGCCAGGGCATTTTCTGCAGTGAATTTCTCTTTCGCTGGCATGTCCCCCTCGCAAAGGTCAGATACACCAAAGACAAAACCAAGAGGAATAAAGTAAAGCGCTGACTCACCCTAGCAACAATTCATCACCCTCTTCTCTGGGGGCAGTACCCTAAGCCGGTCCTGGTTTTCCGCCAAATCCTTGCCCGCCATTTGCTGAAAACGAGGAAATAAACGAGACGGGTCACCTCGGCGCTTCCATCCCAGCAGGGAGAAACGTCCCACATAAAGGCCCACGTGATACTCAGACGCGCAGTTGTCTTCACGAACCCCAACTATCCATCTGCATTAATTAAATGCGAGAGAGCGTGCCAATTTTTCATTTACCCCTACTCCATCTGAGCTAGGGTAGACCATGCCAAGTCGACAGGTACCTCAGCTCCATGATAAACCGTTTTTCTGGCAGTGTAAAACTGGCACTAGCGAATGATGGAGGCAATGTAGTTGAGTGGGCGAGGTAATTCTGCAACCTCCTATCCTCAACGTCGTACGGTAGATGCTGTGTAGGCAAAAAGGAGCACACGGGACATTCTCATGACTTGCTGCGTGTAAATGCGCGGCATTCTGAATTTTTTAAGCGCACTAATGCACTCAATTGGAAACCCTTGGAACAAAAACGAAAATGCTTTAGTCTTAAACTTCCGTATAATCTTCCACTTTGGCAACATCGGTAGAGATAATTCTAAAACATTGGCAGCGATATTTATCTCCAACGTCCTACGATGCATAAATTGCAGTATTTAAGGTGCGATAGTTTAAAATTATTTCGAAGACAAACCCGTTGCTTTTGGTGAGCGAAGGACCTTTACTTCTGATCAACTTTCCCAGTACATTGGGCGGGGAATCAGGTGCATGGGTAACATGGCACCAATGTCCCCGCTAAATTAGCGGAGAAACTAAATCAGAGTACAAGTCACATGATGCCAATTTTCCTGATAAATATGGTGGGGAAGTTCTATTAATGCGTCACATGCCGTCATGTAACGTGATGTCAATCTCCCCGCTAAATTTGGCAGGAAAACTGAAGGTGTTTAGGCCATGCGACATTGATTTCCATGCAAAATTTAGCCGGGGAACTGAATTAGTGTTAGTGTACAGGTCACGTGACGTCAGGTAAAGTGACAACAAGTTTTTAGCTAAATATAGCGGAGAAACTAATTTGTAGTACAAATCTCGTAAAAAACACTTGAGTCACGTGACATCAAATTTCCCGCTAAATTTAACGGGGGAAGTTAATTGCTGCATAGGTCACGTGACCAATTTTTTCGCTAAATTTAGCCGGGAAACTGAATTCGTGTATCGGTCATGTGACCCAGTTGTTGTCTGGGTCTGGGTCACGTGACCCAGACATCAATTGACGTAACATAACCATATCACCAATTTAGTTTCTCCGCTAAATTTAGCGGAAAATGCATGGCTGGGCAGAGAAAATTTTGGGATTGGGGGTTCCATTCAAAATCATTTTAGCGCTTTAATACATCCTTGCACCTCGTAACGTTTCACGTAGAGTCACCAATAATAAAAAGATCCGAGAACCTTCTGCGCGCACTGACCTGCTAAAGTAACCTTTATACCGCAGATCGTTCACGATCAGAATGTGCTGCTCGATCGATTAGTATCGATTTCCACTGCCCACTCGTCTTTTATGAATTAATATTATCGTTGCGACCTACTGTTTCTTTTTTAGGATTCTGTTTATTGCTTTTCAACTGCGCGATTTATTTATACATGTTCCCTCGCAACCCCCCCTACAGTAATGCCCACTGGGCAATGTAGGTATCAATAAATTACCAAGCGATGGGAACACCCACCCAGGCTCTGCCATCGTGACTGTAGCTTTTGTTGTTGTCCATGCTAAAACAGGAACGTGGACACCCACCTTATTTAAGATGGCCTCCGCGAGCTCTGTGAAGGCAAACTCGATGTTGACATTGGTCTTGGCGCTCGTCTCCATAAACCGGATTCCATGGTCTATCGCTACCTGCATGGGACGCCACAACCGGTTCATCAAACGCACGCAGCTGGAAAGCCATTCTCCTAACACCCGACAGACCAGAGCTTTTTGATCCATAACCAACAAAGAGTGACCCACGCGGCAGCTCTACTCTGGAGCAATGCCCCAGAGGTGGCCACCGCAAAACAAAGAGAAATCGGGTAAAATTAACGGGTGGGCCAACTTTCAGAGTGCGGTCAAAATGATCTGTCCTGTTTTGGGGGACCGAAGGTCCTTGAAGGTAGGCACGCAAAAACAAAGTATGTCAAGTGTCCCCCTGCTCTTTCAGAATATGCCGCATTTCAAAATCACTTTGAAATGCCAAAGCTACTTCAGCGTGTAGAGCTCCAATTTTCTGACTAATTGCCGCTGTGCAGACACAAATGTCCAAGCATTTCTTCCGCCAAAGTGGACCGCGGAAGATGCTATGAGCCACGGAGGCCAATCCATTGTTGCGCGACTTTCGGGGTCAAGCATTCACGTCGTTCGATAGGCATGGACGTCGTGTTGCATCCACTGCGGTTTATTGCATTAGCTATGCGGAAACAAGGCTCACTTAAAGGGGAACTCCGCTTCATTTTTGTTTTGAAAAACAATGCAGTCCTCTTTAGTGTCACCTAGGAAGACCACATGTCAAATATTACGACCTAGTTCATTCTAAATGTTTCTTAATTGGTCCGGCACATTTTGCAACTAGCCACATTGCCAAAATCAGCCGACTCGAGCGGGCGAATTGTGGTGCAGACGACACTGGCGCCTGGCACATGCCCGCCCAACAGTGGCCCGCCGGCACGCGTCCAATCCCGCCCGTCATTGCGTAGAGGATGACGTGACATCTCGTACCACGTGATAGCCATGTTCTTGGCGGCCCAACACCAATGTTGCCAGACAAAGCAGAAGTTTCGGTTTCAAATTCTGCTCGTGTTTAAAATTAGATTTAACAATATATATTACTTCAATTTTTGGCGAAGCAAATGACGTAGTGTCTTTTACTAGTGCTTATTAATGCGAATTCACTCATTATCTCTGAAATCTTCGGAATTGAACCAGGTTGCCCTTTAAGGCTCTGTTATACTCCGACGTTGAGTGCAGCGTAGCGCAGAATGCGCGCGTTTCATTGGCCGGCGAGCAGGAACTTGGAATCTGCAACCAATCACTACCCGTGTGCACTGCGCTACGCCACGTTTGCTATGCTCAACGTCGGAGCATAACAGAGCCTCTACAGTCGTTCCAGGTGCTGGGACAATTTTTGTCGGACCACCTTTTTCAGGAAGAAAATCAGATTTTTAACACGCCAATTTTTTAACTTGATTTTGCATTTAATTAACAGCCTTTACCGATTTGTTACCCTATCACATTGCACAGATGAGCGGTTAGTAATACTAGGCTCTACCCGCCACAATGCTTTGGCACGGCGGTTTGTATTTGCAAGCAAATCAATGAAAGGAAGGCCACTGACGGCGTTTCCCCGCTCCCCGGGAGACAAGGCGCTTGTCCTCCATGTCGCACTTGTTGCCCAGGATCATCTTCTCGACGTCTTCGTTGGCGTGCTCGTCGATGTAGCGCAGCCACTTGGCGATGTTGTCGAAGCTCTTGCTGTTGGTGATGTCGTACACCAGCATGATGCCCATGGCGCCCCGGTAGTAGGACGTCGTGATTGTGTGGAACCGCTCCTGGCCAGCCGTGTCCCTGCAAGGCATGCCAGACATTTTGTCACCGTTTGAGTGAAAGGGGGACTCTGTACATTTCTCCTCGGCCGCCCATTTGCCTCAAAATCGAAGCAATGCACGCGTGGACAAGGCCAAACTACCACGAAAAACTTGGGGCGTCTACCAGATTACTTCCTCAAATTCCCTGACTTTTCCAGGTTTTTCCCGAACATTTTTATTAGATTCCCCGACAGGTATTGAAGAAAATGCCAAGGATGGGACTGCAGCCGTTGTTTGGGCTGTGGTCGTTGAATCGAGCAAAACGGGTGATGGCTTGCACTGCATGGTGATGCCAACTGTTACCCGGCAGAAGGGCCATCCATGCCACACCCTCCCACTTCGTTGAGTGTTACTGCGATGTCCACGCCGGTCATTTTCCTCGGCTTAACCAATTTTCCCGACAATTGGATGGCGTTTCCAGGTGCTTTTACATTCTCTTGCAGTTCCAGGTTTTCCAGGTTGGTAGGTACGCCCGACTTAATTTTTGCAAGGACCTAATTGTCGCGAAATTCGAGGTAAAAAGCTCCTGCATGTAGTTTCGGCTTTGCTCACGCATCGAGAAAAACAAACTATTGTAGCTCGAATATTAAGTCAAAATAGCTTTATGTCTTTGAACAAGGTTATAACATTTTCTATTTTAAGTGTCACCGTATATTCGAACAGAATGACTCCACTGCACCATTGAAAAAGTGACACCTGCAAAAGGTTCACCGTTTTAGAGATAGAACTTCCCAGCCGATTACAATAAGTCCGGAATTTCACGCTTTGGAGTGTGTCATGCATTACACTCCATTTTCTAGATTGCCTTCCAGGGAGGCGTTTAGGTTAAAGGGGCCCTGCAACAACTTTTGACTGGTTTTTAATTTGCACCGAACCTAAGCGCACTGAACGTAGTAACTTAATGAAACTTTTCTTTTCGCAAAATTCGCTTTATTTTAAAAGTTATAGGCAAATTAGAATTACAAAAACAAGCAAAAAATAACCTCCTTCATGACGTCGTAGGTCCTGGCTTGAGTGGCCATGAACTAGAGGAGGGATAGTGAGCTCATCGAGCGCTCACGGCTGCCGTGCACTCCGTGTCGACGGCTCAAGAGGGCGCCACTAAAGTGTTTGTTGGATAGGCTGTATGAAGTGGGCGGCCACGGCGGCTCGCAATGCATTTCCTGCGCGATTAAAGACTATTTCGGCATAACACTTCATTGGCCACAAACGGCAGCAAACACGGGGTAAAGATCAGTACAGAACCGGAGCCACTTCGTGCTGCCATACCGCCAAATGGCCTTTCTACGCTTCGGGACCTTTCTACGCTCGCCGTTCATCGGCGCCTCATCCCACTAGCCCTTTCTAATATGCGCCGCTTTTTCCGCCGCTTGGTGGCAGGTATGTCGACGGGTCATTTCTTGTTTCCGTACTTTATAAACTGCATTTGTTTCTTTTCTGATCTAAAATACTGAACAAAAACTACTTTCATACATAATTGAAACGGTTCGCGACACTTATATTTTGTATCTCGACTAAAAAAAAAGCTTTTAGCGGCTTTGACCAGTAGTAAGCCCAGGACCAAAAACGTCACATTTTGCGCGCTTCGGTACCGCGGGTCGCCCTCGTCGGTGGAGGAGGTTTCCGCGTCGTCCGGTTAAAATATGACGCACTGATATTTAGTTACTCTCTCCGTGCCCGCTGGCTCGCCCGAACCCCAAGAGACGTGGAAACAGCAAAAAAGGTAGACGCTGAAATATGATTGCAGGGCCCTTTAAGTAAAGACTTAAGACTTAAGATATCAAAAATTTTAGGAATAAAAAAACAATTAATAGAAGATATTGAGAAAATAGTATGTCTGATGTCTAAATAGAAAAAAACTACCCTTGTGAAACCCATTATTACTCTATTAATTTTAGACTACTAAAAATAACTAAAAATAGGAACATCAATTTCATGTGCCTTTTCTCTGTTCATACTTTTCCTTGGGCAATGTAGCAACTTAAGTACCATTTTACTAAGGAAGAATGCAGTGATGCTAGTTTTCCAGATCAAGAGTTGTGGGCAATAATTACCTATTTACTGACCAAGCCTATTTTTTTATACTATAATTACAAATTTGTCTTAAACGTAATATGCCCAGGAAAGATGTAAAACAGCATCACTGCAAAAATTAGATCCTTGCCAACATAGTCCTGTTGAAATTTCTCATAGTGCCAAAACGACCTGTAACTAATTGCATAATTGGATCAATCTTCTGTAACCCGGTTTCTAGTAGACTCAATATTTGATTGCAGATATGGAATTTGCATGAAGTGTGATGCCCCAATGAATGATATCATAAACATCCTTTCATAAATAAAGAAGCTCTGAAGACCCTCATTTCTCCTTAATTGGGCACAGTTTGAGCATCGTCATTTGAGTTTGTACTGCGAAGTTCTCAAAGTGCACACGACATGAGACTGTCTGAATATTGCCAAACAACATCTTATCTAAACTCGCCTGAAATGCATTGCAACGCACGTTTTGCTCAGTGAAACCGAAGCAGCTAACTCCGTGCCGGGATAATGTTGCAATGCGGTTAAAGAAAATTCTAATTCGCACAAATGCTTTTCCTTCAGAAGTTAACACGTAACCCCCCCCCCCTTGTTTGCCTGCTTTATAAGCGCGAACTTAATTCTCAACACTTGTTACTAAAAAAGAAAAATGGTTTTGTGATCTCTTTAATAGTAGGCCCAGCGATACAAAACAGTTGATAACCGTCTACCATTGACCTGTCAAGTTATGTGCCACGAAACCGGCGTGCAAAATTTTTATTCTGATTGTCCTCGGTTTTCACATACGGTAGTCAAATACAGATTCTGCTGACACCTAAAGGGGTACTTTGGCGTTTACTCCACTTCCCCCGATTTGCGTGACAATTTGCTTAGCACACCAACAAACATAGCTGAAATAATAACCCAAATACTGGGCCAAAATAAATAATTTTCGCAGTTATTTAATTTAAAAATTCGGTTCTCACTGTGTTTTTTTAAAGTGGAAGTCTCTACTGGCAACAATGAAAAATTGATGTCAGCGGAAGGCAGCGGTTCACTCTTTGGGCCGTAGACCTTGTTTCCAGCTGATTACAGGCAGTGTCATGGTGTCAAATCAATGCTTTGGAAGCTCGCTCCAGCGCTCTTAAAGCAGCACAAAACAAATGCTCAGCATAGTCCATTTTTAGACTGCCCGCTCGGCCTGCAAGCCTGCCTTCCCCTGACGTCACGGCACTGAGAAGTGCGGGCATATTTGAATGCTGGTTTTGGCACCATTTTCACTTGCCAGTTTCACAATAACTATTCTGAATTTCGTGATACTAAACAGCATACCGGAAAGGGTGAAAGCCGGCGATTCCGAAAATAGAATTAGTTGGCTAGCTCACCAAATCACTAGAGTACCCCTTTAAAAAAACAAAAACCCCCAGAAACAATGGCTCCCTTAATCACATTGCTGTAAAGAGCTAGTTACGCGACATCACGAAAACACTGGAAACGATGACCGCATGAACGAAGCAGACAACAGCATTCTCCAGAAACTAAAAGAGTTGCATCTCCCGACAGTTCAGTCGGTGAGAGAGTGTGACAGGACTTCCACACACAACGCAGCATGTCCAGGGCTAAACAAGTAGTGAAGTGTGGAAAATGGTTCCCCGCAGTGCACCGAGTGCTTACACTTACGTAAAGGCGCCTGCACAAGCTTCCTCCTGCAAGCACAAAAAGCCACTCACCATATTTGCAGCTTTATTTTCTTGCCCTTCAACTCTATGGTCTTTATCTTGAAATCAATACCTGCGTAAACAAAAAAAAACAAAAAAAAAAACACGCGAGTGTTATTTGTGTCAGCACTCAGGTCAACAGCACAAAATAAAACCGACAGCTTGCAGTAAAACACGTCACTACAGAGCAGGCGCAATACCTATTGCTCACGCTGACCTTTTCAACAGAAAAACATTACCTGTCGAAGATGTAGCTCAATACCTTTTATTCTAATAAAAAATAAATAAAACACGAGTTATTTTAAACGCCAGAGACGGGATGGCCGAGCGTTAATGACTTATCGGTGAATATCAATCAGACGTAGCGAACTTGTTATCTGTCAATGACCGCCATAGCGGGCTAACCTTTTTGTCTGCATCAATTCGAAACAAGCAGACGACAAGTGTTCGTTCTCGGCAGCCACCCCCTTTAACAAGACATAAATTAAAGCTCGATTAATTCAGTTTTCGCACCTACAAAAAAACTAACAACGAAGCTGACTATGGTCAGATATTTGCGAACTTCACTACCTGCAAAAAGCCTGGTGGGGAGCGAGTCTTTACACCCGTGCCATTTCAATGTGAGCAGACGACAAACTTTGGCAATATTTGCCCTCCAAGAACTTGAAAAGCAGACGGACCAGACGCGGTGGCGTCTAGGATGCTGGAGAGCCCGTACGGTCACGCTAGCTCAATCTTGGCCGATAAATTACTGCTCAAAGGGCGCCCGAGGTGGCGTCGCCTCGAGTGCACGTCTTGAGAGCAGGAAACGGCGCCGGGCGGGTTAAGACGAAGAACGCGATGACTCGATATCGGAGGGGAAAAAATTTATCGAAGGAGGGAGCATTTGGGTGGAACCCCTTCCGAAGCCGAAGCGCTACGGACGTCGGACAAGAGGGGGCTAGAAAACTCACCGATGGTCGATATGAAGGTAGTGTGGAACGCGTCGTCGGAGAACCTGAACAATATGCACGTTTTGCCGACTCCGGAGTCCCCGATGAGCAGCAATTTGAAGAGCAAATCGTACGTCTTCTTGGCCATTCCGACAATGGCCGCTCTCGGGGAACCTTGGGTATCACTTAGGAGCGGAAACGCTGCCCCTCTCGCGCGGTTCTCTGTTGCTTCGTTTCCGTCGGGAAGGTCTCGACTCACGAGGACAATAGCAAGCGGTTCACGGGTGCGGCGCTTGCTATCGGTAGACGCTAGTCCATCGATGCATAGGCGCTCACTTCTGATCCTCCCAGGAGTCAGGCCTAACCAAAACTCTGCGCACTGCGTTCGCTGCTAATGCCAGGATGACGTCACGCGCTGTCGCCGCCGCGGCTGGCCGCGTGGAACGGATATCCGGTCACCATTGTACGTCTCGTTCGTTTTGCTTTTGCGGGGCAACTTTTCGAACGCCTGTTTTTAGCGATGCGTTCGCATTACCGCTCCCCAAATAAGAGTGACGTCATGTCTATAAATGGGCACACGGGGCTAAAGTATCAACCGTAGACGCGAGTTGAGCAACATTGGTGTCAAATCGAAGCGATCGTGGTTACTGGTTTTTGTTCCGTTTTCACTTTTGGGCATTTGAAACGTTTTCCGAATAACTTGCGACGGCTTGGGTCGGTACTAAAGGAAATGGAGCTTTGTATTGCCCGTCCCGTTTTCCCCAGCTCCTGGGTTACCATGTCAGTATTGGATCGGTATGCCATCGCAGAGTTTTGAGCCGCTTTGTGAAGACCGCCTCCAACGTGATAGCAAGGCGTGGCAGGAACTACCGCTCTTGATTTACGCAATCCACGATCTTTATTCAGAACGATCGCCTTCGTTGTACCGGTTGTACGAGATCTTTTATTGGCGATGAGTTTGTACGACGCCCGCTCTCCAACGTGGCGAAAGCAGCATCCTTCAGCCCCGGCCTCGCTGACGTCATGATCAATCCTCCTTCCTCCTGCACCGCAGAGCCAAAGGTGCGCGCGACAAGGTCACGCATTGTCACGTGCCAGTTCTCGCGGCGACTTATTTAGAAGCCTCCAAGTGTGACCGCGAAAACACGTACCGCATTTTTTTTTAAATGCATACGCGTCGCATCGTTGATCCGTGATGAGTTCAAGGTCAACCAGGGAACACAGCCGCCATCGCACCCAACGCTGGTCGCACCAGCTGGATGTTGGCGATTTGGAACAGCTGGGCGCATGAAGGATTATCCCCAAAATAACATTCAATGTTACCCTAAAAATATTATCTTAAAAAAAAATTTGTTTTCCTGATTTTTTTTTTTTTTTTTTAGTACAGATGCATATTGCACAGCTTACACCACACTGATTTTGGGGACAATGATTCAGACATCCAGTCTCCAACCAGTATCCAAGATGCACGGTGAAGTCAAAAGCACGAGCCTGGTTGGATCAAACCAGAGAACAGGGTGCAGAACAGCTAAATTTCCCAATATGGCGCCCATTCTGGGATGCTGTTCGTGGCATCACAATGAGGCATCTTGCACTACCTTTGTCTGGTCAGTTCAAGGCAGTTTAAACACGCACAACATTCAGTCTTTGCACTGTCAATGGCCGTTCCGATGGTTTGCGTCCGACCGTGTTGGATCTGACTTCTTCAGCATCAGCATGAAGGAGTCTTTGAATGTTGTTTTTGGTTTTGGCGGCACCACTGGCAACTGCTTTTCCCGATTGGTGAAGCGGCGACCTGCCGTGCCGAGAAGATCGGGCATTGACTTGGCCTTGATGGTGGAAAAGTTGTCTGCCTTCTTGATCTGAGACTCCGGCGTGGACGTGTGACGGGTGAAGAACTGCCGCGGGACCTCTGGTGGGCTGCCCATGTCGTTCACCAGACACTCCAGGAAGGTGGCATCGTCTGCAAAACAGAATCAAACGGTGCTACTACATTCATGTTGGAGTCACTTATCGATTTCCCGCCCGTACAATGTATAGTGAGAAATTGGAGATGACAAAGGCCACACACTTGCACGACTGCCCGTGTTTCTTAAAATCTCCGACGAGGAAACCCACTGGCGCCATCTATCGGGTAGCCGTAGAACACTTGCAGTTTCCCTGCATTTCCTTTTATTTTTCGCGCATCATTCTCTCTTTCTTGGCTCACTTTTGAAAGTGTTATAAACGTCCATTTCTCATAGGCTATGTAACTTTGATTTCGCAAATACAGCAAAACCTTCGCTCTAGTGAAATACAGTTCCAGGGTTGCCTCATAGATGGTGCCAGCATATTGTAGAGGATTCTCAAGAACTCGGTCGTAAGCAAAGAAGTATGGTACATTAGTGCGATTAAGCAAAATAGCAGTGACTCTTAACCACCAATGTTTTGGGGACCCCTTCTGGATCGTCGGAAGTGGGACCCCATCCACTGGGCAGAAAGGGGGTATTGTACGATTACGATGACAAAAGGATAAATGAAGAAAATTAAATGTTTGCAAACCAAGTTTGAAGCTCTGACAGGGGGAATAATCGACTACTCACTCGGTGCACATGGTTTGGTCAATTTAGCTTCTTGGGACAGCCAGCATCATTAAAAAAAGTTTTATTGATCGGCTTAACCGAAGGTCAAAGGTTTCGGGGATTCCAAAAGTCCGCGGACCCCCATTTGAGAACCACTGCGTTATAGAATGACCCCCACCCTCTGCCATTTTCTCTACTGGGCTGTGGGACGCAGTCTGTATGTTTTCTCCTTGTAAGAGATTGCGAGAAGTCGGTCCTAAGAAAATGCGAGTGTGTATCTTTAGATGCATCCAGGTAAAGGCGACAAGATATCCGAAAAAATCAGCTGCTCTTTTCTGATTATACCGTCTGCTACGGAATGTTGCAACCATGCGCATGGTTACACCTGTGCCGGAGACCTTATCAATTCCCCAGAGTGCCCGCACAATGTCTACTGAGAAACCAAGATGAGATGAGATGTATGGGCGATAAGATATCAGTAAAAATCGGCCGCAAAAATATCCTCTTTTCCTGGAATACCGTCTGCTACGTCATGCCGTAACCATGCGGGTCTCTTTAAGGAGGTGCGATAATAATTCCGAGTGACAATGGAGTAGATAATGGTTTGTGGGACAGGCTTCTGCCCTTGCCAAGGTAAACATCTTTCGAGTTAACACGATAAGGCATGGGACAGAGACTTGTGGCTGAGGAGGTGTAACACATAAAGTGAATGAAAGTCTGAACGTTTGAGGCTCCAAAATTGTCTGCACTTTTGTTTTTCATTCGTGCAATCTCGGGCCATCATCGTAAATTTTTAAATGCGAAGGTGGATGCTAAAACCTGCCGAGCTGACTAAAGCGCTTCGACGCTGTCTGGAGTATGATCATGGGTACTACTAACCGATTTCGAACGACGAACTCTGGTTTGGCGACTGTTCGTAGGATCCTGGCGGGTCGTGGGTCCTAGAGCGACCTCTCCTGTCCGTCGGCCACAAGTTGTGCCAGTTGTTTTTGTTGTTGAGGGTCGTGATGTTGCAGGCTTCGGACGCCGCTGGTCGTTCACGCTTTCTCACCTGCAAACCATATCGTGCAATTTTATCTTTAGGGAAGCTGCTTACGCAATTATAAGTGCGCGCTAATACCACTGTCGTTATTCTCTAGCATATTATTTTAACAAAATTTGCCTCCGTGATCACACAGCATTTTCTCACTGTACGGAGAAGATGTACAGTGTAGCGAACCGCGCATCAGCTAAACGATCGCTATATAAAGTGTCCAAGAACTTAACCAACGTAGTAACCAACATTGCTTCGAGTCCAGTACTTCATCTGTGGACGTAGACAAAATGTGGACGTAGACAAAATGTTAGCACGATACATCAACAAAGGATAAGTCGTTTTGAAGCCTTACACATCTTGGGTGCTGTGTACCGAGGGTTGGGGAAGAGAGGTGTCTGCCGCTCTATGAAGCTCCCGCCAAGCTATTTACGGATCGCTCAACTGCCCACAAACGTCATATTTGAGGATTCCGGTGGAATCGCTCCGGACTGTCCCACCGATGCAATTGGGCCATGGCCAGTTGGCAGTGTGACGCACTATTTGGAGACACATTGCATCAGGTGTCAATGTACTTTTTCGAGCTTGGTTCGTTCGGTGCAACAAGGTTTCTTTAAAACCTGCATCAGATAGCGAGAGAACCGTTACATATGTAACGATTCTCTCGTTACACACAATCGTGTCTGCCTGTTAATTTGAAAGTGGTTATTAAATGGGCACGATGAAACATGCAATACAGCTAGTAGGCACCGATAACACTTATGGTAAACAAATTCGGTTTTGTGATAAGGGTGCAAAAGGGTGAGCCAAGCACAAGTGTCTGCCATTGAAGCCAGATCTTTATGGCTACTGTTCTTGCTATCACTTTTTCTAGACCAAGCTCCGAAACAATGCGAGCTATACGAGTATGTTTCATCCCCATCCACAACGCTCGCAATCCTTTCGATACCAGAAGAAGATAGAAGGGCATCTACAGAAACAAAGAACCTATTTCCAGACGATCCCTGCTGCATCTCAGACAGCATATCGTTTCCGTGTGCGTGGGAGTACACCAACGTTGACGACAAAGAAGAGTCAAGAGAGAGGACGCACGAGCCAATTCGAACTGTATGGTCTCAGCTATCGGCCAATGTCCCGTCGGTGCAAAGAACTTACCTCATTGTAAATAGTTGTACATAGTTTAAGGGGGATAGTAGGGTAAACAGGTCATCATATTTTTAATTTTGTATCTAAAAAACTACCGCGTATATTGTTGCGAAATATTATGCATTCTATGGTTACACCCTTGGGATTAACTTTTTGTTCCTTTTTTACTAAAGCAATGTTTATATTTTTAGTAATGAAGTGTCAAATCTCAGGCTGAGTTCCAGTTCTTCATGTACCTTGGTACTTATTAAACTGAACCTAAGAAAAATATGTTTGAACGTGCAGAAAGCAAGAAAAAGATATTGTTCTTTTTCATCATGAGGCATCAGAGGGGAACCTTTTTTATTTTAATATTTTTTAACATTATAATGTAATGAATTTTTGAAACTTTTAGGTTTGAATTGTTGGCAAGATAGTTTGCTATGAGCTGTAAATCTTTTAGTGTAATCCGGTAAGTAGTTTCTTAGTAAGGGTACGTCGAAGTTCTAAAAATTGCAAAATAGTCATTTTGAGGAAAAACACAATTTTGTTTGTCTCCACACAAAGGCAAATGGCCAGGGGGCGCAGATTTTCACGCTATATTTAAGTGGCTTGGAGTGCTCTATCACACTCGCCGCTGCCTGCTTTTGTTCCTCAGACTGCATATATATTTGTCACACTAGAACTGCAAAATCGATTTTTCTGGTTGATTTACCATACAATCCCCCCTTAAAGAGCTTCAAGAACGTCTCAAGAAATGTCTAGCAATCCCAACAGATAATTTTCTAAATGCCACGACCGGCGGCCAGTTTCAAACTTCAACGGCCGTTTCGACGGACAGCGCGGTAAACTCGGCACGTCAAGAGGAAACTTCCGAGACTACAGAACAAAAACTAGTGCCGTCAACAAACACAAACGGGCACTCGAAAAAAACACAAAAGCAAGATTACGAGCAGCAAGTGGGCCAAGCAAAAACCAGGAGAGTTTACCTGCGTGGACATATCTCCTCCTCTGGTCTGGGGTCACTCCTGAGTGAACTGCGGGCAGTCGGGAGTCCGGATTGAGAGGCGACGCAGACGCTATCACTCCCTTCAGACAGATAAGGCACGAAAGGCGTCACGCGTGCACCGTTGCCTTCGGATAACGTACAGACTGACCAAGGGCAGGTGATTCAACGCATTGTCAGAGAGAGGAGTCATTAGTGCCTATTCTGAAGCGATCAGCAGTCTCTCCTATCATTGCGAGGAGAGCCTACCCTTTGCACTGCTGCATGCACCAGACGCGTGCTCGGTGAGCCAGGATACAGTGACAGCATCTCGAGAGTTCATACGCAACGTGAAACGGCGAGTCAATGTTGCACAACCACGCTGCTGCAATGAAGTGGTTGCGAGTCATTCGGGCAACGCAACGTAAATGTGCGAGGATTGTATTCGATACATTCGCTATTTTCAATTATGCTCGTACGTACATACTATTGCTTCATTTACTGGAGTACTACCAAACAAATGGAAGGCGTGGGTATCGAAGTCTCGAGTGTTGTGTAACTATGCTGCAGGGATTAAACGGTGGTTTTCGAGTCCTCTGGGCTACTCGACGTAAATGTGTCACAACTGCGCGCAATTGTTATGCTTTTTTAGCTGCGCTTCTATTTGCACATCATTGTACCATTTACCGTCGCACAACCAAATGAGCGGGAGATCCGGGTATTGAGCACCGAGCCGTCAGAGATTGTACAAACGTAGCACGCAACTGAACAGTTGGTTATGTCAGAGTGTGCATTCATTAGAGTTTAAACAAGCAGTAGTGCTCTTCAATTTTCGCTCAAGTTGTTAAGCAAACTGTCAGAGGATGTGGGACTCCACCGTAAATTAGACATAGCATATCTCTATCGGATGTCAAGTATGTATTGACTTTAAGCTGTTCATTACACAACTGTTCACTACAAAATCGTCGATTCAAAGCATGCCAGGTGGTAGATCTTCACATCCCTGAAACCAACATTTCTAAAGGTCCGTTCGTGCGCTTAGGTTTGCTTACAACCGAGGCATCTCTTCTGACAAAAGAACACGCTGGCGCCAGCTATGAGGTGACCTTGGAACTGCATTTCACTAGTGCCAAGGTTTCGCAGTAGTATTTGCCAGATCAAATGTATACACTTTCTTTGAGAAATGGTCATTTACAGTAAAATCCCAATTATACAATCGCATTCAATCTGATTTTTGGGACGCCACAAAATTTTTTAAAAGCCCCGAAAGAAGTTTTATTTTATCAGGATAGTTCAAATGCTCTCTCAAGCCGCAACGGTTGATACGAAGAAAGAAGCCGACCTTGACAAGGAGAACTCCCTAGATTTTACAAATATCGAGGGAAGAAGAAGAAGAAAATAAATGGTGTTATGGAGAATTTGGCAGAATATTGAGGGACATCGAGGCAAACGATACCGTGGCATTTCCCACCAGTCGGGAGGCTGTAAAGGTATTTGGAGAAAGGATACTTCGATATTTCATCTTACAAACACCAATCACGTTCCGATGAGCCATGAGCGACCCCTTTGTGCAACCGCGGCGGTCATGGCCAGGCGCTGCGGCGTGGGAAATCGCAACTGCCACGGGGCCACATCGCCACGGCTAGGAAGCTGCGGTTAGGGCTAGGGTTTTTAATCTGGCCCTAGCTAAGGCTCTTCAACCACGTCTAGGGCTAAAGCAGGGGTCTACAACCCCACCCGCGGAAGTCTTCCGATCTTCTTTCCAATAAACCCCGGCCCGCTTCGTTAGCAGGGCAAAAATAATTCTGCATAAAGAAATGGCTCCGGGACCTGCTTCAAATGCGTAAACTATGGTACCAGAAAGAACGAGAGAAACTGCATTGTAACGCGGGTCCTCTTGCTGTATCATTAACTGAACACTGACATCACCAGCATTACCATACTTAGTCTCCTGCTTTGTGTCTATGTAACTATGTTAAAATTTTATTGCATTCTCATATACATTATACTTAGTGTCCTCTGTCACAACTATTGCATACTGTCAGCATTAATTTTATCATTCTCTTTAGTCTTTTGCACTATGCGAAGGTACCAAAGTTCCCATGTGCTTTGCTTTAGGACTGGCGAGTTTCCTTGGCCACAAGCGTAGTGTAATGTCATAATTAGCTAAACATAAAAAAATATTGAAGCATATTTACCTTACGAGATTTTAATTACTTATTCTAACATTCATTTATGCGTTTAAATAGTTATCTGGGTATATTAAGTTTTTCTCTGTTTATGATTACTCTTTTTTCCTTGGGGCCCCTTAGCCAAAACGTTTGGAGACCTCTGGGCAAGAGTAAAAAAAGCCAAGAAATAAAAACAAGTGAACCGGTCCCAAAGGTACTGCAATACTGGCGGTATTGCGCTGCCTTTTAAGGCACACGGTCGTAAGCAGAGTGTCAACCAGCCTTTAGGAGAAGAATCGCGTCGGCCGAACGAGCAGCAGTGGCCAGCCAGCAAGACGGGCCCTTCGATTGCAGAGAGCAACTCGCACGGACGCACCTTACCAAAGAAAAGGAAAAACAACTTTTATTATTACGGAATTATGTACAATCTGCCCTTTCCTATACAAAAAGAAGGCCTTCTCTGTCCTCGATACGGCAGTCCAAAGAACCCCCTCGACGTATAAATCATCCGTATATTAATCGTAACAGTCTCATCCTCTTATTAAAACGTGAGCCTGGCGGGAGGGGAAATCATAACGTTAAGTTAAACGATCGATGCCGCAAAAGCAAAAATAAACTCCGAGTAGGTTATGCGCAAAACGAGAAGAGAGAACAATGTGCCCGCACAATAACAACCGCCAGGTTTTCCCGTTTTCCGCCTGGCTCATCAAGTTCTTTGCCGTCGTTCCACGAGTAGCCATCGCGTGGCTTTTAAAAGATCCACTACGCCAACGGCTGACCAACGTCTACCCCAAACGCACCAAAGACACCTTACTGGCGACACTATTCCGTAAGTTAGGCGGAATAATAGTATGTCTTTCTCGTGTCTGCGAGCAGAGGTGGCAAACAGTTCTCCCAGACACGACAAAAACACTCTGTCGGCAGCTTCGATACACCGGCGTTGCCAACAGGAAGTGTAGCCAGGTCACCAGCGACGACTGCAAGCAGGGTGGGCCAAACATTGGCCAAGTTTTCCTGCAGGCACGACAAACACAGCCCGTTGGCAACACCGTTATACTTCCGTGTTGCCACTGTGGCAGATGCCTATGCGTGGTGCCAGTATGCAGTACCCCTTAAAGACGCACTTAAGACGTTTCCAAGATCGTCTGTTCTTGGTGATAACTCATTCTACGAGTCTATTTCCCTACTAAAAATACGATCGAACTTCGTGCCACGCCCCTTTCTGAGCAGAAGAATCTGCAGCACAGAATTCAGAGGAAGCGCCGGCGGCGTGACGACAGGCGCGCGTCGGCCAATCGCAAGTTGTTTTTCAGAGAGAAGCGGCTTGCGATTGGTTGACGTGCGCTCGTCGTCACACCGCCGGCGCTTCTGCTGAATTGCGTGCTCCAGATTTTTCCGCTCAAAAGGGGCATGGCACGAACAACTTCAATCACATTTTTAGTAGGGAAATAGATCTGATCCCTAAGATCCCATAGAATGAGTTATCACCAAGAACAGACGATCTCAGAAGCGTCTTTAGTGCACCTTTCAGCATGCCCGGGTCGCCAGCAAAGCGGTTGGCACGTCTCTGCAACCGGCGTTGGCCAACCGTGACTGCGATCGGCGCCTCATCCCAACGTTCCTTCCGATCGTAGACCGACGCGTCAATCTTCCCACTCGTCCTCTTCGGAGTCGGAGTCGTCGCTTGATTCGCTGTCCTCTGTCAGAAAAGAGAAAGGTGGGGTTTGCAGGATTAGGTCAGAACTGGCCCAAGAAGTATGGCGATGAAAATGTGGGTAATTTTCGACGAGAGAAATGGTTTGCAATGATTACGCCGAGTGGTTACATCAGACCCTCAATGAAGGCACTGCTGCTTCCAGCTTTCAACCGAGATATCCTCCCCAAGTTTGAGAACGTGCAGTACACGTGGATGCTTTGTACCTCTCTTGTTCTGCTGCCGAAAATAGGTGGAAGATCTACCGAAAGATAAACTGTACTCGGAGATAGCCTACCCCACTTTTCCCACCACTTTTCTGCCACCGAAAAAATGCCAAAAGATAGCCTGCTCCCAGGAAACGCATTGCCTTGCACGGTGGGGCAGGTGTGCAAGAGCTATGGCAATGGCAGCAGTAGCTTCTTTGGAAACTTAGAAGACGAGCGAACAAACGCAGTAAATTACAGCTGAAAGCACATGGGAGGAAAGCCCACACTGACGAGCTCAAGAATCCTGGGACCCGAATGTACCGTGTTTGCACGATTCTAACGAACACTTTTTTCACCAAAATCGGGGCCCAAAACTACATGCGCGTTACAATCAGAACCAAAAATTGGAACTCAAAAGAAATACACAATATTCGGTATAAGGTGGCTAGCCCCATCGCCATCGTGACCGCTTGTTTACATTCACCATTTTGGTATCCGTATCATACGCATTCTTTCGCGTCTACAGACTCATGTCAGCCGTATTAAGATGGAAAAACAAAATAAATTCAATTAGGAGGCATAATTTAAACGAAAGGCCATCTCGCTGGCGGGAAAAGAGAACAAGGGAGCAGCATTGCATGGCCACGCAATTCCAGAGACCCGACGAGCTCGCAAAGTGTTGTTTGGAAGGTGACCCTCCCAGAGGCGACGGTCGCGCACTCGTGCAAGCGCAAGAAGCGCGGCACTTAAGGCGCCTTAGACGAAAGCAGGGATCACCCCTGTGGACTGCGAAGAACCATCATCAGACTCTGACAACGGCGACTAGTACGCGGCATTTATTTTTGTGTTGGCGCGCATTTCATAAAAGCTGTTTATGAGGTATGTGTTCAACCTTGATTAGTTTATCCGCACGGTAGAATCGGCAGCAATTTACTTTCTGGATGTCTGGAAGCTAAATCTGCCTGGGCCTTATAATTGGGGGCGCGTTAAAATCGTGCAAACACGATACGTGAAGAGACCGAGGTATCGGGATATCGCCGCCTGCTGCGATTGGTCAGCGGTGTGGGGCTGGTCAATCGCAGCATGTGGGGATGTCCCAGTCACGCTGTGTAGATTAAAGCCGCTGGGCTCGACCCCACCAAGTTTTGCAGCATGCAAGTTTTGCGGTCTGCAGATCTGCACGGGCAGCTGTATTTTTATAGCCCATAGCTTAAAAATTCTCTCGTAGCTGAAAAACAAAGTGTGATATTAACGTGGGTTTATAGGGTAGATCGTCTGGACATCTTTAGCGTGCAACCGGGATCTCGGTGAGACGTCACCCTGCCCACAAAAAGCCTTTGTCCGAGTGCAGGTCGAGAATGATGCAACAGTTTCATCGAGGTTCCCTGCCAACTTACGAGTGGCTATAGATTGCTCGCAACTGACCTTCAATCGCACTTGTTTTGCAGGCGGGTGATACCGCTATCAGCGGCCCTACGATGGGCGACTATCAACGGCCCGTTGCGGCTTCCCATATCGATAGTGTGGATAGCACCGCAGATTGTTTTGCTCCGTTTTAGCAATGCCAGGAACCTGGACTCACGTAAGCATGCCCTTGCCCTCTCCTGGAGCGCTCTCGCCAGGGCTCCGGCTAGACCCTCCAGCTTGTTGTCCGAGGGCGGGGGTTTCGGTGCGTCTGGAACCTGGAGTGCAAATTCACACACACATAAGGTCACACTCCCACAAGTACTCGCACAAGCTCGTACTCACGCAGAGTCGCACCCAAGCAGACTCTCACCCGAGTGCGACGTTTGTAAAGCATCCCATTTCAAGCTCCGTGTTCGTGGTGCCGTCCACGCCATGCAGCAAAGCCGCCCTCAACCCGGGTGTGCACGGACGCACGCACCAAAGAGGAAAGCTGCACAAGAGCCTGCCCCTTGCGACTGACAGGGTGCCCAACTTGGCCCGACGCCAAAGTATTTGCCAACACGATCGTCGGCTTTCCCGCTTCCCCAGCATCGCACCTCGTCGTTGCGTCTGGTTGGTTTTCCATTTTCTTGTTGACCCTTTTCTTTTGTTTTTAATGTGAAAGCATTAACTGTCTCCTCGAGAGAACCGGCGTTATCAGCATTTGAAACCGTGCCACACGGCACCTAAATTCCTCCGTCTCATGGAGCGAAGCACGTAGTCTGTAACAGGGAATTGATGGAAACCTCCCATTAGCTGGGACACAGTTCCAAAGACTGCCACACCACAAAGAAGCCCTCTCCATGGTGCAGCGGCCAGGCTGCCGGCAAGTGGGATAAGGTGGCCGGAGCTCAGCACAGCGTGTAGCTTGTGGGAACGCTACATGCACAAACGCTTTCGCATTCCTACACATTAGCAGTCTTAAGTGTCTGTGTAGTTTCTTTTACTAACAAAAAGAACATACGGTGTTAGAAACATGCTTTCACAGAACAAACATTTGCACTCTATGCCAATCGGCGGTGCTCATCACACCTAAGCAAGCAATGGGCTTTGCGATAAACATTCTTTCATGAGCAAGTCTTGCATAAAATAGTGAAACTAATCCGAGTTTTGAGTTAATTTATCTCTTGTGCAGCTGCGCTAAATATGGAAGAAAAAAAATAGATTTTGTTATGCTTTCTTCAACTTTTTGTTAGGGGTGTACGAATATTCAAATCTTCGAATACTTCGCAAATAATGCTTGCTCTTCGATTCGATTCGCTTCGCAGTTTCTCTGTTCGAGGTCTTCAAATACTTCGTAAACTATGAATAACGCAGAGCTCGCTCATTAGTGTCAACTCGCGGTCGAGTTCCCTTCTTTGTTTTTGGACAAACCCAAATAGCCAACCTAAGTTGCTTTTTTTTTTTTTTATATGATGCACTGGAAAGTTATTTGCAATGGCGCGAACTGTCTTCTGCTTGCCATGATGTCTGGATTCCGGAGTTGGCGAAGTGGTTGTGACGCAAACGCTGCGATAGATTTGATGAAGTTCGCAACGGCACGTGCATCGTCGTAAGCACAAACGCAACGGACCACTCTCACTACTATGGATTCGGATGTGGATTTACGGCTGACCTCGGCTATCGGCGATATCTGGCTCGTTCCGCTTGATTTTTTGGTTCATCAGTTTGCCGGTATTTCTTTGGTTATTTATTTCTACCCGTTTTCCCTAATAAAACTGAGACCTGCACAAAAAAAAAAAAATGTATTTTTAATTTTTTTTTTTTTTGTGTCGCCTCTCTATTGGCACAACTATTGCACATGGAAAGAGAGGGCGCAAAGTCAGGGCGGCTGCGCGGCACAATCGCTCACTGAGCACAATCTAAAAAAAAAAAAAAAGGATTAGGTTGTGTGTTAGTTTATACAGCCTACAACTTGGTCTGCCTCCAGGGGCGACAAGTCTCCTAGCTGTAGATGAGCAATTTAGCCACAGCGGTACAACCGCTAGCCTGGGGTCTTTAACGTGCACCACGCAGTAGGGATACACGACTGCACGCCGGTATGATGCTCATCCAGGTCGAAACGGGCAGGGGTGGGGATTGAACCCAGGATTACACTGTACCACCCCCGGCAACCGATCCCCCAGCACGATCTCCAACTCTGCTGTGGCCTGCCGACCCGCCTCCGCTTGTGTACTTCGGTTTACATTCATGTGGTTGCATTCACCCACGTAATAAGATTGCGCACAAAGTCGGTGCGGCTGCACGACGCGGTCTTCGACTCTGTATTGTGCTTTGCCGACCCGCCACCTCTTGTATTCTTTCATATACGTTCACGTGGTTGCGTTCGTCCGTGACGCGATCTCCGACTGCGATGTGGCTTGCCGACCCGCCTTCACTTCTGTACTTTCATTTACGTTCTGTAACTTTACTCCTTGACTGGTGTTTTACTGACTGATCTTTTATTTCATCTGTCTTTTATTGGTCATATGTGTGACATTTTTCTTATTGCAATATAATTAACATTTTCACAAATGATTGTTGAAAAAAAAAAAATCCAGCTGTGTTTTAATTCAGCTTTTTTGTTTTAATGCTGAATAGCATTCTTTGGATACTTCACGCACTTTTCGTCTATGTATCTATCTATCTATCTATCTATCTGGCTATCTAACCTCTTACGCCGCGGGTTCGATAAATAAAAATCAGCAGAACCCATCCTTTGGGAATGATTATCTACGTTAATGCGAATAGCATCAAACGGTGCGGAGTTTTGCGCGTTCGTCAGGTGGCCGGCACACTCTGGATACGCCAGCCCACTCTTGAGGCGATTCTAAATTTGTTGACACTTTCACAGCCCTGCGCACGATCTCCGCAGCCCAGCACGTGCGTTTGTGTCACTTAGGAAGGCGAGCAAAGCACGCGCCATACGCACAAACACTCAAAATGGTACCGACCAGACTTTCTGGCGTCTCAGCTAGTCTCAACCAACGGTACTCTAAACGGTTGTTTATATCTTTACCATAGGACGCGCTTACAGCGCTGTCCACAGCTACCGGTGCGCGCGCGTTCCATGCACGAGGGCTCATTCCGCTCTCGTGAGGCTGAGCTAGAGGTCTCCCGAGCGCAGGAGAGGGTGAGCTAGAGGGAGAGGGTGAGCGCGGGAGAGGGTGAGCTAGCCCTCGTGCATGGAACGCGCGCGCACCGGTAGCTGTGACAGCGCTGCAAAGCGCGTCCTATGGTAAAGATATAAACAAATGTTTAGAGTGCGGTGAATGACTGCCTTCATAGCTCTGTGGTTAGCGCGTCTGCCTGCTGATCAAAGGGTCAACGGTTCGAATCCCAGCCGGCGCCGGTCTTTTTTATTTATTTATCGACCCGCGGCGTAAGAGGTTAGATAGCCAGATAGATAGATAGATAGATAGATAGATAGATAGATACATAGACGAAAAGTGCGTGAGTATCCAAAGAATGCTATTCGCATTAATAAAAAGACCGGCGCCGGCTGGGATTCGAACCGTTGACCCCTTGATCAGCAGGCAGACGCGCTAACCACAGAGCTATGAAGGCAGTCATTCAACGCACTCTAAACGGTTGTTTATATCTTTACCATAGGACGCGCTTTACAGCGCTGTCACAGCTACCGGTGCGCGCGCGTTCCATGCACGAGGGCTCATTCCGCTCTCGTGAGGCTGAGCACGGCCGCTAGCTCACCCTCTCCCGCGCTCGGGAGAGGGTGATGTAGCGGCCGTGCTCAGCCTCACGAGAGCGGAATGAGCCCTCGTGCATGGAACGCGCAGCGCACCGGTAGCTGTGACAGCGCTGAAAGCGCGTCCTATGGTAAAGATATAAACAACCGTTTAGAGTACCGTTGGTTGAGACTAGCTGAGACGCCGGAAAGTCTGGTCGGTACCATTTTGAGTGTTTGTGCGTATGGCGCGTGCTTTGCTCGCTTTCCTAAGTGACACAAACGCACGTGCTGGGCTGCGGAGATCGTGCGCAGGGCTGTGAAAGTGTCAACAAATTTAGAATCGCCTCAAGAGTGGGCTGGCGTATCTAGAGTGTGCCGGCCACCTGACGACAGCGCATAACTCCGCACCGTTTGATGCTATTCGCATTAACGTAGATAATCATTCCCAAAGGATGGGTTCTGCTGATTTTTTTTATATATAACTTGTGATTCAATGCAAATTAAATTTACATAGCTTATCTGCCATTACAATCTAACTACAAATATGTACTTGGGTCTGATGTAACCTAATTAGTTTTGTTAGTATTGAAAATCTAATGTGTAAAGCTTATGGGAAGGATTAAGACAAATTGAAATACTGAAATAAGAAAAGAAACATAGATCAGTGAACTAAAAGGTATGTCGGAATACAAAAGGCATAAATTAAAGCCCTAGGATGCTTTATAAACGTTTTAGGACACTTTTGAGCTCTCCAGTTTCAAACTGATTTATTGCAATGTGCCCAAAAGGCACCTAAAAAAAGCCTGATGCCCTATTTATTATATTTGTACCCCTTATTGCATATGTCACACATACACCTACCAGAGAAAAAAAATATTAAGTCTACCGTACAGTTCCGAGAGAATGCCCGCCCCGAGACGTCGCCCATCCCGTTTTTCTAAATAAATATATGTAACAAAAATTCCGAAACAAATAAATATATGTAACAAAAATTCCAGTAAATACTTCCTATACTTTGCTGCGCTGTACCGCCATAATCTTCGAAAGGGTTGCACGTGCCTCGTGCATCGATGCACCTTGCACTACTTTTGAAACATGAAGGGGCTTAAAGGCTCGTTCCCACTGACCCGTGTTCTTACGTTACGTTATGAAAAGTCACCTGGAAATCTGTGCTTTGTAGTAAGCATGTCTACCAATCCAAGGAGATAACCTGGCACGCTACATTCGAGACACGGATATTTCGGTGACGACGAGCTAGGACGGTGAGTTACCATGGTAACCAAGGACCCAAGGCTCGTCGTAACGTAACGTAACGGAGTTGAGCTCGGTTCAACCTTGTTAACTGGTTCACACAGCATCGTTTTCTTACGTTACGTCTAAGTCACCGAAATATTCGTGTCCCGAATGTCGCGTGCTAGGCTATCTCCTTGAATTGGTACCCACGCTTAAAACGAAGCACAGATTTTCCGGTGAATTTTCGTAACGTAACGTAAGAAAAGGGGTCTGTGTGAACGAGCCTTTAGGTGGAACTGGAGACGACACTGCCGCGGCAGCCGCGAACATCCACGTGCACATGCGCGTGGACTGATGTGGACCTCCACTCCGTCAGGGCTGGATTCGGCGCTGTAGGCGTTCTGTCTAATGCAAATGAGCGGAGTGGAATGTATTCCCCCTAGTAAAGTATTTGGAAAGAGGTGCCCCCGGGAGAGAGTGAGAGGAAAGCCCCCCAAGCCAGGCGGCCCTCCGCCTCACGAACAGGTCGGAGCTCACGGCGAAAGCGGCCGAGCGTTCCGACGCGCGGCCGTTATCACAGCCATCGGGGAAGGGCGACCACAGGAATCCCCACATTGGGGAAAGGTTTTCTTTAGAAGAAGAGGCACATAGGGAAAGGTTTTCCCCAGGGAACCCAACAGAGAAGCATCAGGGCACTCACCGCCTTGAGCGTGATCCCCCTCGAATCTGGTCCAGCAGGGCGCCCCGGGAGTCTGGGTTGCTGTTTGTGCTGTGCGTAGACTCCGTCTCAGGGTCCACGTGCTGCGCAGGGTGCAACGCGTGCTCAGACATTTGCCCCAAGCCAATGAGACTGACGTAGCACTTGCAGAAGGCCAACGGGGTCGAGCAATGCTCACACACATTCAGTACCTTCCAAGTTTTAACAGGCAATCCCGCCTTTTTCGAGAAAAATTTATCGTAAAATATTGGGCAAGCGCCTGCTCAAAATTTAGAGATAATGGCCAAAAAACGGGGGATGGGCGCTTGTCTGGTCATCAATTTTCAAATCAATGTGCTGTGCATATTTTCTCAGATCTTACAAATTTAGGAGTGGGCGCTTAATGTGGAATGAACGGATGCGCGGTATTCTACGGTAGGCTAGAAGTCATGTGCATGTTACCAAAGTTGGCAAAAAAGAAAAGAAAGGTATGTGACAAAGAACCCAAACACCCACAAAATAAAACTAACAAGCGTGTGGAATACTTTGAACGGAGCTATAAAATTTAGATCAGTAACCCTTATAGATTTGGTTGCCAAAGACCTTAAAAAACACTGGCCTCGCTTCATTCCACAGACGATGACGATGTAAGGGTACGCTGTTTTGTACAAGAGTAGGAAATGTGCTTAGTGTCTTGCATTAGGCTAGCTGTGCTTATTATTAATTAAGTCGTTCCTTCCTGTGTCGGGTTCAGCCACATACCACACCCGCTTGCTTACACTTTTACAATCGACTTGTTTCCCTTAAGGATGTTTGCCCCACCAGTGCTGACAATAAATTCCGGACCTTGTCAAACCTTGCTCACAATGCAGCCACACCCTACACAGTCCAACCACCCTGCAACTTTTGTTCCAAGCTCTCGCCGACCCCAGTCGATCTGACGTCTTACTGCAATTCACATAGACTGTCAAGGCTGGTTCACAGACTAGCCACTGCTCACAACCGTGCACCTTAAGATCTCTTGCGACAAGCGAACACACTGGCGCCATCTATTGGGTAGCCATAAAACACTCGCAGTAGCCGTATATTTCCCGTTTGGTTTCGCGCGGCTGTGTTCCAAATCTTACCCGTATGGATCTGAGTTACCCCGGCAGGTAGCGCCACGTGACAACGCAAAATAAAGAACGCTGGCCACGGGTGGGTTTTGGAATGCCGAGGTACAAAACCCTTACCCTGGAGTAAGATCGAGTAAATTTTGGAACAGAACCTCTTTCTTTCTTAGCTCGAAAGACTTTTGACATTGTTATAACATCTCTCGTACAGGTATGCACATTTGATCTCTCAAAGACTGCAAAACCTTCGCTCTAGTGAAATGCAGCTCCAAGGTCACCTCCTACATGGTGCCAGCATGCCAGTCTGTTCTTGTTGCAAGAGATTGCAAAAGCTCTGTCCTAAGCAAATGCAAGTGTGGAAACAAGCGTTTAGTTAGTTTACTGCGCAATCTGCACTCTACGCTACTGCCTTGTCTATAGCCGGTGACAGGTCAAGAATGAAGTGGAAGCTCCACCCAACCCTTTCCTTTTCAGCGGAGCAAACGGTGAAGAGAAGGTCGCCTCCTCTCCAGCGTTCCCTCGACTAAAGTGAAAAGGGGTGGGAAGAGCTTCCACTTCATTCTTGACCTGTCACCGACTATAGTGTAAATCCAAAGTGGTCTCCCTTGCACGGAAAAAAGAGAAAGCTAATAAGTCGTTCCTGACAATCAAACAAACTTATCATGGCAATTGTGAGTTTAAGGACCATAATCTTCTTTATGTTTATGGCGGGGCCCGTAGATTCTGAGGCCACCTTCACAATGCTAAAAACATTATGCGCAACACTAAGTCAGATATGGAACTTTTGTCACTCGAGGCTTAGAGTGCAATGAAGCACACTTGGTATTTCTGTGCCATGCACTCCCCCAAACTAGCTGACTGTAGTTAAAGTACGAAAGAGAGCTGCAAATCAGTAACAAGAATACATTGAAATAACATTAAAGAGCGGGAAAATTTTTTAGTATACCATCAATGTTCCCTACAAAATATTCTTCTAAAGAGAACTCCCGGGCTTTTGACTGAGGGTTCCAAAACTGAGGCTCGAATCATGAGGTTGCCCTCACTATTGTCCTTCCAACTTTTAGGCCCGAGAAGCCTCGGGTTTAGCTGCAGTGACGGTCATGCCTGTTGACACCTTACGAAAAGCAGGTGTAGCTAACTATGTTCACGCGTCTTGCTTTGCATGCTTGGGTGTTCTAGCCTGCCGACGCCGTGGCTGCGGAGCAGTAACGAGACGCTCGGGACCTGGCACGCCCTGCATTTCTAGAGCTGCCCACGGTGAATGTAATGCGCAACGAATCTCAAGCCACTTGACCCAGAACTCACGTTGAGCGCCTTGCCCTTGCGTATCTGCTCCAGCAGGGCCGCCTTGGGGTCCGCCCCTGCCCCACCCCTACGGGCTCCACCCTCGGAGCTCCGGGGGCGGGGAGCGGATCCGTTGACGGGCCCTCCCATCGGCGGGGGCGGGGGTGGGGGCGGAGCACCGGCCAACCTCGCTCCCACACTGGGCGGCGGGGGTGGGGGAGGGGCGGCGCCGCCGGAGAGAAGGCCCCTCCCTCGCAGGCGGGGCCGTCGTCCTCCCGTTGCTGAGGGGCGTGGCCGGCGCTCGGTTGGGCCCCGTACGTGCCGGGGGAGGGGGTGGTACCATGCGGTGGCCGACCCCGTTGGCTCCGGAGGTGGGTGGGGCCGGGGCCTGGGGGTGTGTCCGGGTGTGGGAATGGGCGGGTTCCCGCATGGGAATGGGAGGAGGAGTGGGCGCGGCTGTGGATGGGAGAAGAGAAGACAAACAAATTAGGATCAAAAGTCAAGAACAGCTGGAAAGCGTCGACACAAGTGAAAGGTGACGGGGCAATGAATGACTGAGGAAACCACACATTTAAGGGGACATGCGCCAGGGGAGAATTCCTTTATTATTATTTATGACATCGAAATGAAATTTGTACAGTTTATGGTGCTCAATCATCTCTTCTTAAATCTGGTGTTATATTTGATATGTGGAGCGCAAGTTCGTCTGCTTCTTTTTCGGGGTTGTGGTGACGTCAGAACGTTGAGTTCTGATTGTCTCTGATTGGAAGGATAGTGGGTAGACCTCAAAGCAAGCTGCCTCGAGGTCTACTCACTATCCTTGAATCAGAGCCAATCAGAGCTCGGCATTCTGACGTCACCACAACCCCTGAAAACAAAAACAGACAAACTTGCCCCCCGCATAGCTCGCTTTTTAGCGCACACACAAAAAAACAACATGTTCCTGTGCAAACGTGAGGCATAGCAATACACCTATAAAAGCCTTGTAAAATAAACTCATTTGCTCCTTTTAAACCACCGAGTGCAATGAGCAACAAAAAGAATGTGTGTGACGCTTCTTTCATTTTAAAATGATTAAAAATAGCAAAAAATACCATTTCAAGGGGCTAACAAAAGTTTCTTAAATGTTTATAAATATAAAAAATATGCGTCTAACCAAACCTAGAAATTTATATTCTACATATCCGAAAGTATATGCATTCCAAATATGGTTGTAATAGGACAATATTAAGAACTTTTTGTGCATAAACTGTAAAGATGCTTCAAAATAACATAGAAGAAAAACATGTTCAAATGTGCCCATAGCCGTGTGGCTATACCCTTTCGCGGTGCAGAAAATAATATCTTGTTAATAAATTTGCGTGAGAAATTAAAACAACAGAAGACAGCAATGGAGAGGAGACGGCTAGGCCTACTTGTCAATGTATATGTGATGGCGGACGACGTCGCAACTTGAAGAACCTAGCAGAAAAAAAAATGGCTCAAATTCATGCCGTTCTGGGTTGCCTGGAGGTGTTCAAATGCATATTTGAATAATTCCGCAATCATAACCGGCACTAATTATTTTTATACATCAAATATCAAGGTACAAAAGTGTAATCTTGTGCTAGGAGCCCAGTCAAGCTACATTTGCTGTCGTCTTTTGCCTCAACTCCAAGGCGAGTCTGTATTGTCTAAAATTTGAAATAAACTAAACTAATGTAAATACGTACAACACCATAAAACCCAAAATCATGTTTTCTTTAAAAAAGGGCTGTTTTTTTTACTCGCATCTCCCCTTAATGAGGCAAAATTGCACCTGAAAACAAGATACAATATAAGGCATTGCATCCGTTGATGTCGGCAGGATCAAACGCTAGCACGAGGCTGCGCACGGTGCCGCATGCCACGTCTGTTTTTATACACGCCGCATTGCTGGAAACGTCCTAGACAAGAACACGCGGGAGGTGTTCAGATTGAACTGGAAAGTTTCAGAATAGTTAACAGCAAGAATAAACTCCTCTAAAAAAAAAAACTTTAATAGAAAAGAAAATTGTTTAGAAAGCTTGAATGTCTTTTTGTTAAATTTTGACCCTGCAATGTTTTTTTGTTTTTCTTTTTTTTTGCACAATTTTTACTTTGTTAGACTTGATTTAGGTAGAGGTCACAGCCCACTCTAAGCCTCGCCCACAGATCAGTGGACCCCCTCTCTCAATACTGGCTTGGCTTGGTCGCTCGGCAGAACACACTAAGAAGCCTAGTGTCTCCCTTCCGTGACATCCGGTGCGTCTACTCTGGCGCCTGACACCACCTGCTATTGTGTGAGCAGACTGCACGGCAACCTACGGCATCGTCTGCTAATCCCACACCGTCTATCGTCGTCTGCAATGCCCGTCGACACGGACATGAAAGCTGCGCGTCGGCGTCCGTTTTCGCCATCATCCGTCTGCTATCCCGCCCCTGTCTAAACACTTCTGCAATGCCTGGAAGACTCGACCATGAAAGCGGCGTTCTAGCACGAGCCATGGTCCAATACAAGCGTCTGTCGATGTGCGGTAATAAGCGACCGAGAGGACTTAAATAATCAACAAAATAAATATGCAGCCCTTCCAGCTTTACTGTTCTTGTTTTGTTTTTTTCGTTTTATTTCTTTCATGGCATCTCTGAGCAAGGTGGGTGAGCGTTATGACGCACAACTAAAATGTGACGTAAAAATATCCGTATTGGCAAGCCAGGCGCACTGCAAAACTTGAGAGCCAATTGTCTTTCGAGGTGATATGATGGGAACATACCTGGACTAACTTTATGCGAGCCAGACGCCCAATTGCCTCCAGTCGATTCACTCGCAAATTCTAACATGCATTTTCTCGGTATTAAACCATGGTTGCAATCTTGACGGTTGCAGAATTCACAGAGCAGCGAGGCCGCTCTTACAGGAACCAACATCCTTATTAAGAACCAACACGGGCAAACGAACAAATCAAGCCAGATGCGAGCAAGATGGTTGACGTGGAACACTAGGCTTAGGCCAGTCTCGCGACAAGAACAAGCGCCCGTACAGCGCTTCCGAAGGCGCGTACTTGCGACAGTTGTTTGGTGCAAACTACGTCGGTTGAGGAGATGTTCCTCTAAACACCTCGGTGAATGCAAAATGACTAGTACTCATAAAAATATACGAGCTAAACCAGCTTCGCTCATTGAGCACGCTGCAAAAGCCGGCAGTCACGTTTATTGTCGTCTGAAAGCAAGACGATAAAGTCAACGTCAGGATAACCTTTTAAACATTAATGACTCATCTAAATTATTTGTTTCTCGAACATAAAAGGTATTGCCGATTAAAATACAGTCGACTCTCGTTAATTCAAACTCTCTTAATTCAAACTTGCGGATAATTCAAACTAACATGCAGGTCCCATCCTATGAGTCTCTACGGGAGGAAACTCCTGATAATTCAAACTTCGCTTAATTCAAACAAATTTTCGGCCCCCTCGAGTTTGAATTAACGAGATTTGACTGTACTATGATGCCGAGAGAAACAATTTTACAATCAACATTTCGCACGTCAATCATCTCTCCAGCCGATGAGAGATGTAAGCATGGTGCAAGCATGGGGCAGGGCTTAGTGGACTGCGATCTCCACCTTCTCCACCTAATTTGTGTCTGGCGGCATAAATATTGTTCAAAAGATTTTTTTCTTCTATAATATGCGTCCCAATTAGACTTTTTAGAAAAAAATTAAATTTTTTTACTTCGGCGTTTTCTTAAGAAGCGTACCGGTGACTCTAGTCTGAATTGAGCGGGAAAGCCCGAACCGGCGTTTAATTCTACACCAATTCAATTTCTTCCGCTAAATAAAGTAAACAACTTTATTTTTAAGGGCTTAACATTTAGCTAATTTTGCAGAATGCACGTATCGGGAATGTTTGATGGAAACAAGATTTCAGAATTTAGAGTGGTGTGCTACGTATTCATTGCCATGGGATGGTATATTTGTGCAATACATTTTTCGCTGTATTTTCAAAGTCGCATATTTCAAGAAAATTGGGCCCTCGCGAACATTAAGTTACTTACGGACGCTCAAATTAGTCCCAATCAATTTTCCTACCAAACTTCACGAGAAAACCCGCACTGGTTCGCACCAATCCGGGTCTTCCGGCTAAATATAGCGGGAAAATCGAATTGGTGCACAATTATACCTCAATTAAAGAGTTTTCGCGCTAAATGTAGCGGGAAAATGCTTTGTGCGAAATTTCGAACTCGCATAAAAAATCAGCAGAACCCATCCTTTGGGAATGATTATCTACGTTAATGCGAATAGCATCAAACGGTGCGGAGTTATGCGCGTTCGTCAGGTGGCCGGCACACTCTAGATACGCCAGCCCACTCTTGAGGCGATTCTAAATTTGTTGACACTTTCACAGCCCTGCGCACGATCTCCGCAGCCCAGCACGTGCGTTTGTGTCACTTAGGAAGGCGAGCAAAGCACGCGCCATACGCACAAACACTCAAAATGGTACCGACCAGACTTTCTGGCGTCTCAGCTAGTCTCAACCAACGGTACTCTAAACGGTTGTTTATATCTTTACCATAGGACGCGCTTACAGCGCTGTCACAGCTACCGGTGCGCGCGCGTTCCATGCACGGGGGCTCATTCCGCTCTCGTGAGGCTGAGCTAGAGGTCTCCCGAGCGCGGGAGAGGGTGAGCTAGAGGGAGAGGGTGACGCGGGAGGGTGAGCAGCCCTCGTGCATGGAGACGCAGCGCGCACCGGTAGCTGTGACAGCGCTGCTAGCGCTCCTATGGTAAAGATATAAACAAATGTTTAGAGTGCGGTGAATGACTGCCTTCATAGCTCTGTGGTTAGCGCGTCTGCCTGCTGATCAAAGGGTCAACGGTTCGAATCCCAGCCGGCGCCGGTCTTTTTTATTTATTTATCGACCCGCGGCGTAAGAGGTTAGATAGCCAGATAGATAGATAGATAGATAGATAGATACATAGACGAAAAGTGCGTGAAGTATCCAAAGAATGCTATTCGCATTAAAAATATAACGCAACGTGTAACCCCCCCCCCCTCCCCACCAGTCACTTCAATCTGCCTCCCGTCGTTTGAAGCGCCACCTAGATTTTCGTTTCATAACTGTGCGTTCCATAAAGCAGAGCTGGAGTGCCATCTAGATGGTGTGCTTCGAAACGTACGTATCCCATAGATTACACCGTCCGGCGCGTTGAACAACGGGAGGCGAGTCGTGGTAAGTGAGGGGGCTACTGCCCTTGCAAGCGGCAGTCCATGAGCAGTTCCGCAACCGAGCCAATCCAATAACGTAGGCTTGGCCGCACGACAAAGACCGCCCCAACGCACCTCTGGCCTCCGTCTTGCCGACGCCTTCCTTGATGACGTCCACGCCGCCGTTGCGCTCTATGAACTCGTAGATGAAGGCCCTGGTCGAGGGCTCCTTCAGGTCCTTCTCGGTCACCATGGCCATCTCAAAGAACCTGGTCAGCTCCGTCTCCTCCACATAGTTCTGGAACTGCGAAAGAAGGGCGGGTTGCCAAACGTGCCGGTCGGAGAGGCGTTCCGTGCGCACGCAAACGCAGGTCGGAGAGAAGAAGGGAGCACTTGCATCGAATCCCTTCTCGGGGTGCCAGCCCACATGTTGAACGTGCCTGCAAAGACGGAATGGAAGGGCTTAGAAAAGAAATAGAACCGCAGCCTCCGCTGCCGGAGTGACGAGGTCGTAGTCCGGGTATTCTCCTAATTCCGAGAAAGACCGCCCCGCCTCCCCATTATTGCGATGAAATGGTTCGGAAGCCTACAACTTTCGTTAACTCGCCGCATATACTTTGTTTCTTTTCCGTAAACGTGTCATAACCTTTTATTTTAGTAGACAATTTGCACGAAGATGAAAAGCTTTCGCTCCGGCTCCAGACGTTTAATGCTCTCGCCATTAATTCCTAACCATCCGACGCGTCCGTTCAATACTTCTTTGCCGCATGCTACCGTTGGAAACATAGAGGAAAATGGAGGGCAGCGAACAACATCTGCGGGCCATAAGAATGCATTCTTTAATTTTCGCGCAAATTATCTATTTCAAATAAAGCTTCCGCATGGTATTACTCCTTATCGGAAATGGAAGAGCACTCGTCACTTTAAAAGTTTTCGTATATCTTTATTGACTAAAGCGAACCTCACAACAATTAAGGCCACGTCGCCTTTCTTCGAGTTTGTGGCAGTTTAGCAGAGTAAAAGGTCTAGCGTCACCCTTGCGGCGGGGTCTCAAAGAAACGTTAGCCAGAAAGGAAGCTGCTTCTTTGGTCGAAAGCTCGAGCATTGCTCGAGCTTTCGGCTAGAGCATTTGCTCGAGCCATAGAGCTGGTATAATAATCTAGAAGGAAAGGTCCCGCGCAATTCGGCCGCTTAAATACGGAGGGACGTAGACACAAATATGTTCCCCATGGGCGCGTTCAGTAGCAGCTCTAGGAGTCAAGGAGTCAGCACTCTTTCCACTAGACGGCAAAAACCGACTTCTGGTGCACGTTACTCCGAGCTTTCAGAGTCAGGCTCTCGTGCATTGTCTCCGGAGACGGTGCGTGAGGAGCAAAGGAGCGCAGCGTGGCAGTAAATCCGGATTGCGACCAAGTTCTGGCGCTAAAATAGAAAAACAAACAAAATGGCGAGAATAGGCGGCATCTGCTCTGTCGCGGGTGTGCGGTTTGCTCGCTTTTGTTAATGAAAAGTGCTCACGGTAAGACGAATAACGCATTCAAATTTTTTTCCAGGTAAGGCTCTTTTCGGAAAATGCATTGGACCGTACTTTGTTTGGTTTAAATATGCTAATAAACAACGTAAACGTTCATTTGACGCTGTGTCTTGATCGCCGTGTGTTGATCGCCGTTGCACAGAAACTCTGTGAATATCAACGATAGTCCTGTCCACGTTGAACAGAGCAAGGCAGGGTATGAATGCGACTTTCGGTAGCCGGTTACACACTCACGCAGATCATGATCCCGATTCATGTTTTGTTTGCACAGCTAAATCGGGGTGTACGCTGGCTGACGCTCGCTTCGGCCGACAAAACCTTGATCGCCAATTGCGAGCCGAACTTCCCGTGTGTATACTGAATACATTTTATAAGAAGTTTGTAACGAAGGGCAGAACAAACGCATGGCCGTATAAAAGTATCGCTACTAACGGCGTTGATTCGCCGAGCTCCATATTTGCGTGTGCCGACGACGTTTTGTTGGTTGTTATAACAGAAGCAGCCTTTGCACCGCCCTGCGAAGGGCTCAATCGCGTTGGATCGTTTCGAACAGCAGCGCTGATGTGTAGTACTCGCTTTTTCTTTAACGACCTTGTCAAGACTTCTTCAATACCGGCGTCAAATAAAAGCGATCGTGCTCATCATCGTGTGCTTCCATTTTATTCGGAGACCGTCTGGCACAGGGGAGGAGGCGGAAATGCGTAGAAGCAGCTGAGGTGCCGCGTTTGTTTTGCCGTTCAGTAGGCGTTCCGAGGACTCTGACTCGAATGACACCGTTCGGAGCCGCTACTGAACGTGCCCAATAAGATTGTGTTGCTGGCGCCGCTTCGTTATACACGAAGAAGTGGGAAAACATCACTCGCAAAGTGTGTACCTGGTGTTTTTCTAGCTTTACTTTGCGCGAGAAAACTGGCATTGCGATTGTATAAAAATAAACGAAGTTGAAGAGCACTCGTACAACTGCGACTCCTGACGGTAAAACAAACACGCCTAACCTATCATCCGCTCTCTTTTCCGCATTTTTGTGGCTCTCTTTCTTATTTTTTTCTCTTTGGACCACCGACGTCGGCGCTTACGATTTGCCGCACTCTGCTCACGTCTTTACCCCTCTGCAGCTTGAGCAGAGGCGTAGGAAAAAGAACGAAGCAGCTTCGGTGTCGACACTTACACAAAGTCGGTGGGACAGCTGATGTCAGCCTTGGTGTATTTGCGCTCCTTCTGCTTCTTGGACTTCTTGCCGCCCGACGACTGCTTCTTGCTTACGCTCGAGATCCCGTTGGTACCTATGTGTGGCAAAATGTCGTCAGCAACCGAACCGGACAGAAGAGCAGCTTTGACACAATTGAAGCACGCAAAGAGTTGCACTATAGTGCAGATTTCAAGCAGTAAAGGCTGGCTGCAACTGCTTTCGACTGTGTGCCTTAAAGCCTCTCGCAATATCTACAGCGCAGAAAAAAACGCTGGCGCCACCTATCGGGTAAACACGCTCGCACATTCTATAGATTTCCTTTTTTTTTTCACGCATCATTTCTTATTTATTTTTTGGCTCGAATATCCTTTGACAATCAACCATTTCTCGTAAATGGTATGTTACATTTGATCTAAAATACCACCGAACCTTTGCTGTAGTGAATAGTTACAGGGTCAGCTTCGTAGATGGCACCAGCATGCCAGTGTGTTCGCTCGGTGAAAGATAACGAGAACTTGATCGTAAGCGAACGTGAGTGTGTGATTGGGCCTTAAAGGGCAACTCCGCTTCATTTTTGATATTTAGAAAACTATGCAGCCCTCTTCAGTATCATATAGGAAGACCCCATGTCAAATATTACGATCTAATTCCGTCTATATATTTAATAAACTGGCGAGCAAACTTTCAAACGAGCGAAGTCGCCGAAATCTGCCAACTCTAGCGTGCGACGTGAGGCGCAATCGTCAGCGCAGTCAATGCGACGGAGTGGAGCGGCCAACGTTGAACCACTACGCCAGAGGCATGACTACGTCATTCTCACGTTTTGGTTGTTTTTACTTCTCAGAGCGAAATTGAACGATGACGTCATGAGTTTCTCCTCCCGGTGTTGGCTCTACGGCGTCCACGTGATCACCGTAACGCGGATGCGCTAGTTTGCGCTGCCCTGCGCGTTTATCGCATGTCCGGTTTCTCCGCTCCCCCTTCTCCTCTTTCGTGTTCTCCCCTTCCCCCTCTCCCCCGGGCCATCACCGTCCACGCCACGCGAAGCGACCTGCCCGCGTCGCGTGTCCTGTACCTCGCCCCCACGAACGTCACAAGACCACGTGGTTCGACGTGACGTGGCCATGACTTTGAGGACACGAGACCAATGTTGCCTGACGCAACCGAAGTTTCGGTTTCGGTATCAGCTGATGTTTAAATTAGGATTACACAAATAATATTCAACATTTCGCGAATCCGAAGACGTAGAGCTGTTGAGTAGTACTTTGTGAAATGGAATCACATGTAAGCCTAAATTTTCCGGAATTGAGCAGAGTTGCCCTTTAAGGACTGTCTTACAGTAAGGAAAGCAGCCTAAAGTCCTGAAATATTTATGTGCTGACTAACAACAGAATTACAAGTCCAAGAGCCAGCGAAAGTGTCTATTGCTGTGACCACACATGCTGCAACAAATTTTGGTATCTCAGTGCCAAGTTTCTTTTTTCGGTATGCAAAGCGAAACGAGCATCAATAATGTAGCCAACGTTATGCCTGCTACGCAATTCTGGTCACACGCGTCATCTGAACATGCTGCGTGAGAAGCTCTAGCCCCCTTTACTGCTTCTGGCATACCAAGAGTCACTTAGAACACGATGGTACAATTGAGCTTTAAACAAACTTTCAGGGACTGTATTTGTCTCCTCAGAAGACAAATCAGGTTTTCACAGAGTTCATGCGCTGAGCAAAGTAGTTATTCCAGGATATGGTTGTTACAGAAAAAACAACTATGCCTTTTTGTGTTTGAAGCATGTACATTTTGATAAATAAGAAGTCATCCTAAATGCACATAATACGAGTATCATAACTCGTACATCTATCCACAAATCGGCCAATTAATTTGGGCAACATGAACCTTTTTGTGGCGATATCTCCTTTTTCAGTCTGAACTATATTAACATGTACGGTATAATGTCAGAGAGATCCAAATATGCCAAAAATTAGCTGACTGAAACGTAAAAGAAAAACAAATAGGTGGATGCGTCAGGCAGTAAGTGTGACAAATGGCAAACGGCGCGCGAAAAACAGGGACAAAGTAGAAGTGCAGACAAGACAAGCGCTAAGTAGGTTAGACAAAGTGCATGGATCCAACAATCTGCAAAACTCCTTTACTCTTACAAGTTCAGCCAGGGCATTCATCAGCCGAATTCGGCACAAAAAAAATTACAAATACTATTGTATTTATAGCTTCGCAACCCTGGAAAAAAACATTGCATAACTGCATAATACAACCTTAAAACATCAAATAAACTACAAGTATCGAAATAGTACGACACTTTGAGAAATCAGCACAACACCTTTGACATGCTTGATAAAAGCGAAAGTTACTAATGTATAGCACGTGAAGAGGGAAACACAATTGAGCAGTATGTGCACTGCGTTACGCTGTTAGTGCAAACACGATGTGGGTGCTTTCACATTTTACTTCAAAACGTATATAGGTGCTAAAGTTGAGGCTTGGGCAAGTTGGTACATGCTCGAATTAAAACAGCACGAAAAGACTGAGGACCAGACAAAGAAGTGACACGGACGCAGCACTGTCTTACAACTGCCAGTTGTAAGACAGCGCTCAGCCGTGTCACCTCTTTGTCTGGTCCTCGTCTTTTCGCGCTGTTTTTAATTCCGGATGATATAGATATCAAATTTTACAATTCAGGTTAGCACTATGAGGGAGAATTGTCCACCACACCGGTAATGTTATAGCAGCCCTTCAATTCTAAAAAGAAAACAGAAATTGCTTGTATTGCCCGACAGTGTTGTAGTGTGTACATTATCAACACCCAAGCAGAGAGGCTGGACGTGGAAGTATCGAAGGCACTCTCTGTTATATCACTAATTTCATTCATTTAGATTCTTTGCAGCTGATTCGTTTGGAACAAGCCAAAAACAAAGCAAAAACAAAAGGACACCTTTCTTTTTTTCTTTGGTTCCACTCGAAAAAAGTTGTCTCAAGTTTGCTAACACTACTGTATTGCAACTTCCACCTCAATTAATCATTCAAGTGGCATCCAAATCAGTCAATAAATCAATCAACAGACAAATGAATAAACTCACTCGGGCCCATTGGAATCTGGGGGTCGTGCTTCGGCACCGATCCTCCGCTCCGGGCCACCTGGTTTCTTCTTTTCTCTGCGCAACGTGAATCGCAAAAATAAAGCAAATGAGAGGAAGAAAGCTCGGACCTGATCTCTCATCAGGAAAGACACACTCTGCTCTGGCATTTCAGAGCTACAGCCTTGAAATCTCTACGAACCCAGCAAGCTCCAAGGTACGATTCCCTCCAAACACAACAGGTGACCCACTAGCCTTCCTACTTCCGTACTCATGCGAAGCGACGTGTGCCTTCGTTTTTGGCAGACGAGCTTTTTGTTTGGCGGAAGGAAGACAGGAGAACGGGAAAAGAGAACTACTCTGAAGTGGAAAGGCGGAAGGAGTCCTTTCTCACATCGGGTGCTTTGAATACTGTCTCTTTGTCACTGCACCTTCTCGCACTTGTCCCCTCAAGGAAAAGGAAGGTTTTTGCATAGTTCATACAATGCCATTGTTTGAGGAAGAAAACGATGCATCTTACATCTGAATGTGGATGTTTTGACGAAATAACCAATAACTGATCTTATTCGACATGCTAGGATGAAGACAATGTCTCAAATGCAGCTGCCAAATTTTATTTACAGTCATCTCCACCCTGGCACCCCCTCACCAATTTGCATGCATTGTCTGCTAAACGTCTGGCAATTTACCGGGCATCCAAGTATCTTAATTAATTAACGGGTGTCTTAATTCAGCAGATAGAGGGATTAGTATGCTCCACTGACGAACCAAGCATTTTTTACTATGGTTCTCGAGGTAAAAACAAGTACATAAGCAGGGTGTCTAGCAAAGTATTATTTTGAAATTCCCTGACTTTTCCAGGTTTCCCCTGACGATTTCCGGTGAAATTCGCTGACCACTGTAGAGGCAGTTAAATGTATAAGACCATTACAACACAAGGCATTGAGCATTGACCACTGTGAGGATAATTTTTGCACGGGCTTAATCCAACTTGCATATTCCGAAATATTCGGGTTCGTCTAGTCCGAATTAAACAAGCACTTTCTTGCCGCCGACATCGTCAGTCAAGAGGCCGCTTCCAAAAACACGATGAAAACACGATGCTCAACCACACACGTCAATAACTTAATGGCAGAGGGCTGCTAGATGCACACTTTCGGATACTGTCGGCTCAAGGCTTGGACTGGGGTCTGCGGCTTTTCCATTTGTTACTAAATCTAGTAGATCTAACTAGATCTAGCCTAGTGTCGCGCCCTTAATCCAATCCAAATCAATCGAAGGCTTAGACTGGATTTGTCGTCTGTTCTGTTTGCATCGGATATCACTATAAAGAAAAAGCCGTGGGTCTACCTTCCCGGACAACACTCGGAGAGCAAATCACTACAACTTACGGAGGCAGCTCATCGAATGACGATGCCGACACTTATGTTTAGACCAAAAACGCAGTCTGAGCTGTGACATTAAGCAATGCAAGCGTGACGTTTTGCACTGCTTAATGTCACAACTCCGAGTGAGGTTTTCGGTCTAAACATATGTTTCGGCATCGTCATTCGCTGAGCTGCCTCCGTAAGTTGACGGTGATTGGCTCTCCGAGTGTTGTGCGGGAAAGTAGACGTGCTGGCTTTTTTTAGAGTGTAGCTCACTCTACATCGGGAGAGCAGAACCCACGCTTCGCTCTAAGCAGAATTTATAGCCTATATTTTTGCCCCTAAGTCCTCAAATCTTTGCTGAGGCCACTCGATGGCGTTTCCAGTTCATTTTCCCTGACTGGGCTCGATTTTTGACAATACCCCTGACAATTCCCTGATTTGTCCTGGTAATTAAAATTTCTCTGACCCATCCCGGTTGCTAGACACCCTGATAAGGGTACAACGTAAAGCATAGTAGTAAAATGTACAGCAATATTATTTAACCACCAGGTCACTCGCAACTTTGCGATTCAAGGTGTCCCTACGATCAAGTAAAGATTCTTTGCGCTTAAGAAACAAGTTCTTCTCGGCTTATTTTTTATTTTCAGCATACACCGAAGAAGCAGCGAACAACAAACAAAGCATCGCTTCTCACTGGCATAAACTCGACAGGAACGCAGGCATAAATAAAAAGTATGGGCTGGCAGGCGACTACGGTAAGTGGAACAGCTGCTGTCATGCTGCTGTCGCATGCAGGTATTTACCTTCCCGCTTTTTCTGCCGGCTGCGCAGTTTCTCTTCGACCGCCCTTTTGAAAGCGGTCGCCTGCGTCGTCAAAGGCAAAGTTGAGACCAGCCTGACAGTCCTGCGGGCAACGTGGAGAAGCAAAGGATGTACACGGGGAAAGACCTCGACTCAAGAGCTCTCAAAACTGAGCACTTTGACGAACCAGGGAATGAAAACGTTTGCATGTAAAAACGGTTTGCTAGATCAGGGACCTTCGGTTTCCAGATAACAAACGTTTGTCCATGGAACAAAAACACATTCCCCTAGATGTTTTTGTCCCTCATGAAAATACCCCACAGAATTCGGAGGCGAAAAGAACAGTGTGCATTTGCATCTCAAAAACCTTAAACAGCAGAGCAACAAACACAAAGACTGCTTTTCTTTCGCGGTACTTTCCTAAATTACTTCTTAACCAGCCTGCGAGCATCTCAACTAAGAAACAAAGTTTGCTGCAGGCGTTCTCTTTTCAGTGCCGAAACTAACCGTCCGGCTTAATAAAAATGGGTGTCCTTTTACTTTAGTGAATCTGCTTTTGGAAGCACTTTGGTACACTTACAGCGAAGAACACCTATGAGTTGTCCGTTACGAGAATAAACCTCGACTGAAGTTGCCAACAAAGTTAGAAAACTGATGTCACGATTCTCTTTCACGTAGTTCGCAGGGCAGTTTGCAGAAACTGTTGCACTCCTTTAGTACCTCAACGTTGGTTTATGAAATCTATGTTTACTGCTTCTTCCAGAAACCAATGGGTTCTCACTTTTGAGGTCTCAATAGATAGGTATATAAATACACTTATCTTACAGATCCTTGACCTAAAATATACATGAACAGCAACATTTTCAAAGTTGAAATCAACAACGAACACCTATCTCTCCCCCCCCCCCCCTCCCCCCCCCCCCCACCCCTGTACCAAAGAACACCATTGTCCCGGTCTGCAATTCACCGTTAAAAGTGTTGCGGGAAGGGAGCAAACTTCAACCTTGCCAAAGGCGAGGACAGCCAAAGAAAAGGTGGCACTCACGTCGGCCTCAAAGGTGTGGAAGTAAGGAAGCTGGGCATTGTCACGAGAACTCGAGGAACAGCTCCTGCTCCCAGGCAAACTCAGCTTCTCTGCAAGGCAAAGCACTTGAGGTGAGAGGTTTGTGCACCAGTCACGTCCAGTCAACACGGGAAAACAATCGCAGCCAATCCTCAACGCACCAGTTTCGACAGAACAGAACAATCTATAAATGTCTGTGTTCGTTAGCCGCTACGGCCAGAAATTAAAAAAGAAAGAAGCAAATGAAAAGACGAGAAATTTTGGCAGTCCGATACAACTGCTAAACTAGGATATACACCAACTCAACTCTGTACGTCACGCCGTAGTGGCGGCACTTTGGGCGCACATCCAGTCCAAATGTGTGGGCGGACGTCGCCATGTGGGGACGGGCATTACTGTGTTGTTTTGGAAAAAAACCAGAGCCTGCCTTCTTGTTAAAACACTGCGACTAGGGCTGTACTAAAAGAGCTGGGAAAAGAGTGAAGATCGGTTTTTATGCGTTTTCTGCTTGCTCGGTTCGTCGCAGAACGTGGATAGGTGCCGGGAAAAGGGAAAAGCAGACACCATCAGACCACAATTGCTGGTGTGGAAAGCACTTTGGGTTGAATTCACAGATACTTATGGTCGCCAGATTTAATTGTTTTGTTCCAACATGAACGCGGGAAAACCGTCAAGTTATCCAGACCACCCAAGGACCACGTTCAGTGCGTCTTCCACGTTCAAACAGCCGTCTGATCGATCAAACTATTGTCTGCTCACAACGGCAGCCAGTAGACCAAACATTGCAATAAGAAGTAAGTGGAGGCCCCAAGACTTAAGTTTGAAGGTTGCAGGGGGTAAGTAGGCTCGGTGCAAATAGTAGATACAAAGAGATGTTGATCATTGTTACCAGTGGCCATCACCGACTTGTTATGCCCGATTCACTTGGTACAATTGTGCTTGATATTTTCAGTATAGAAGTCAAGCATCGCGGCTACTGTCCATGCTGCTTTTGCAGCCCAAGTGACAATGCAACTGAAGATAGGGAGTGGAATCTCATCATGTGAACTGGGCATTAGCGTTACATTCTGCGGCATTCAAGCAGAATGAATCGCTGCATGTCACATTATTTATGCCGAGTTTTGCGGTGTAACAAGCCTCAATAATTTCGCTCGGACCACTAAAGTAGCGACATTTAATCAACAAGAGGGCACAGCAACACGGCAAGAGACAATGTGGCTAAACCCTCGCTGTTGTTCGTACTAAATGCTGCTGTGGCTCTTCGTCGACTCATCACCGATCGTACCAACGAAGCAAGCGCAAGTCGGCAAGGATCCAGGAATGACATGCGACGGCTGAGATTGGTCCTTCTTCCAGCCACTGTCAATGACAACAACCGATGAAGCGCTATTTAAGGACCGCCAGGCACCACAGCATACAGAAGGCATGGCAACGTGGCAAGGAGACAAACGTGGCTAAACCCTCGCTGTTGTTCGTACAGAGTTAGTCCTCGACCTGACCTATATTGTTTCGAAAGTGATTTTAGGTGTTTGATTGTCCTGCCGTGCCCTTGGAAGAGTCGCGAAATTGTTGAGGAGCGTTGGAATGGGCCTGCACACGGCACAAGAGGGCAATCTTTTGGGGAAAGTATACACCACTGTACAAAATCTCTCAGACCAGGCAGGACACGATTCTGGGTGCAATAAAAGAGCTAAAAAAAAAACAGAAACAAATAGATCAAAAGTCTACAGCAGCGTGTTCTCAAACTAGAAAGCGCAATTTGCGCACTAGAAACCAATATCAACGAGCAAGTTTCTACTTTCCAGAATGAAATCGGCAAACAAGTTTGTACTTTGCAGAATTAAATATCCGGTCTGAAGGTAAGATCCGTAGACGCAGGGGCTCGATCGCGTAGATCAAATCTTCCGTTTTTCGGAATCAACGACACCAAAAAAGAAACTTGGGCAGAATAAGAGGAACATGTATGGAAACTATGCACTCGATAAACTAGGGTGGAAATCCAGTCATCTGAAATAGAAAGAGACCATCACCTTGGCCATTTTGTGTTCAGATAAAAAGCTCCCCATTATCGCGTGTTTCTTCAAACAGAAAGCAGCTGTCTTATCGTTCGGTCTATAAGCTAAAAGATAGCGGTATATCTATATCAGGGAGGATTTTCCATTTGATGTTCGTCATGCTCGAAGAAGACTTCTAGCTTTTGGTAAAGGGCAGACGAACCGATATAAACTATGGCACGATAAGTTGATCACTGGCGACTCTGTCTACGTCTGCGATGCTTCTGCTAATCACATTAGACTGCTCGACCAACATGTGACACCAGTTCCACAGTTCTCCCGGCAGTCACATTTCCTTCTTGGAAGAAGTGAAAAGCTATATGCTGACTCATGCAATTGAATACAGCCAATTGACAAAAAAGGCAAAGAAACAGGTTTGTCAAACTATCATCCTTCTTCCAATACCATCTAAATGTTGTAAAAACTAACATATATAATTGGGAAATATCACTAGCTTTCTGGAATCAGCATCAAACACAAAGTCCGCACCAACGCCGATTTAGAGCGGGCTACTCGACAACGACAAACCTTTTACTTACAGTTCGCGATTTTGCTCCGCACTCAATAAAAACAAACATGCTGATGTTATACTTCTAGATTTGGCCGAGGCTTTTGATGTTGTCCCGTATAGTAAACTGTTACAAAAGCTTATACTATGTTAAAAAAATACTATAATCATAAATTGGCTGCACGCATTCCTGAAAAACAGGCTGCAGTTCGCTTCATCTTGGCAATTCTGCTTTGAATAGATGCAGTGTCACATCTGGTGTACCGCAAGGGTCTAGTCATTTCACCGCTATTGTTCTTACTCTTTATGAATGACTTGTGTTCAGATATCAATGTAAACATCAAATTGTGTGCCGATGATTGCCTTCTGTTAGGGAGCCACTGACCTACAGGGATCTCACTTTGCAAATACTTTTGCCGATTAGATGGAAACTTTTACCATACGTTCGTTGTAACACATGGGGAGGGCATGCAAGTTCCAGCCATCAAGGAAGAGTTTTGTTGCCAAGTTCACAGGTGAAGTATGTCAAAAAAAGACTGGTGCCGGCACCAGCCAGGCACAATCTGTCATTTCAAAAAAAAAAAGAAAAATTAAAACTCTTTGCATGCATATGTAACTGTTCGTGGTAGTGAACAAAGTAAGGTATGTAGCAATGTTTAATATGGCAAGCGTCAGCATTGTAAAACAGGAAGTTCAAAAAATGGCTTCATTTTTCTCTCCTATGAAACTTTTCTAAAATCAACTTTTTCATGGTGAGCAACTGAGAAAATTCATGTAAAAACAAAGTACCTTACCCAAATTCTCCCAGTAAATTTCACTCAAAAAAACAACCCTTGCCAGAGGTCTCAGTCCAAACTATAAAAAATGATAGTTTTCTCAAAAATGGAAAAGTGTTCAGAAATGCCACTGACTGAAAAATGCCGTTTGAAAGTTCAAGCAGTGTTCGGCTGAAAAACAATTGACTTATATCATCTAAAACGCTCCCAGGACCGCAGGTCAATCCTTCCTCTTCACGATCCTTCTCACGCCTTTAGCCGCGCCACCATTTCTCCGCTTGTCTGCGGCCTTTGGATGACTCCAGTTCCCGCTTTTTGGGCCCCTTTCACGATCTTCTTTTGAGTGGCCTTCGCAACAGCATGCACCGGTGCGATTGGCTCCCTGAGCAAAACGATTCCCATCTCGGAAAGAAGCGTGCTAACAAAAGCCTCAAGGTCCCAGGTTAAATTCGAGGACTGCCAGGGCCCGACAGCTCGACTCGGCGGTCTTGAGAGGCAAATTCCACCGCCCGGGCGCCTCTTCCACACTGAGAGCATTGGACGATTCATTTGCGTTTCTGAGTTTTCATCTCCGAACGAGCGCTCGAGCCAGTCAAGCCCCTACCGCGGCGAGCGGTGGAGGCGGGCGCCAGCTCTGCCTCAGCGCTTCCCTGGAAGAAGGCTGGCTTGTGGGGCCTGGGCCCATAGGTGGCTCTCCCTGCAGCCTCGAGTGCAGCATGCTCCTGTTAGAGTGGCACCGGAGTCCCTCTTCCAGTGGTGGCAAGCTGTGTGTGCGTGGCTCCATGCGACCTGTCGAGTAGAGTGCAGGAGTTGTGGCAAACACTCCCCGCTGCACATCGCTGGGACATCTGGGGCATTGTCCTTCAGGGCGCAGGCGGCGTGGTTTGTCCAGCTGCTTCATCTTCACATTCGTCAGCACCCCTTCCCCTTTCCACCAAGGCCTTTCCTTCGCCTTCTTCAGAGGCATCCAGGCCAGCATACATGCGCTTTGCAGCGTGGGTTGGTGCTGGTCCTCTTTCTTGCACTTCCATGTCGCACATGGACATAGGCACAGCAACCTTCAACGCCGACTTTGCTGTCACCGTGCACCAGAGCACTGCGTGGTATGCTGCATGTTCTGTCGCTCCACAGAGCAGCCAAAAATGACACAGGAGGCCGCTTCCCTTCCCTTGGCATGAGCGAGACCCCTGGAGAATTCTTTTTTGACAGTCCCAGGACTGTGGCTTGCAAGCCATTCTTCTTGTATTCCCAGGACACAGGCTTTGGACGCTTGAGCGCACCGCATGGCAGTGGTTGCTCCCAGCACACTATGATCTATCCACCCAACGCACGCTGTTCAGGTTCCACTGCACAACGCTTGCAAAGTGCGAGAGGTGTGGCCACGTTCCATGCTCAGGTCCGATGCGTACGACAATGCACACGTCCGAGGATTAGGCGCCTCCGGACTTCTCTGCTTTGCGCACGGACTGCGCCGCAGCTCTGCATCACTTTGCTGGCGGCCTTCAGTAGCTCGTCGTGCGCGCACCTTTGATGCCTATCTTCTGAGAAGACTTCAGGCACATGGGGTGGAGGTATGTTCAGCCTGTGCCACGAAAGAGGTTTGACGACTTGGTAAAACCAATGCCGCAGTCGCCGCGCGGCTGAGTCCGATACAGCGCAGAAAGTTCATTCTGGCGAGGTGTCGCCGATGGTCGGCGAGGTGCGTGCGCTCGCCGCCTCTCCACGACGGGCAGGCTCGGCGAGTGAAGCCCGAGGAGCGCCCCACGCTTTGCCACTTTCCTTTAGCTCCAGGCAAGATCCGGCCCACTCTGGGCACAGCAGAGCTCCACGAAGCCCGCACACGGGAAAACGTCGAGGCAGGCGACCGCCGGTTCGCCGCTGTCTGCCTGGGCCTCGCGGCTCTCAGACTGCTCGTCCCGTGGCAGCATTTCCATCTTGCGCTCAATCGCGGTCAGCTCATCTTCGCCCCGGGGATTGTCAGGAGTTGGAAGCCGGCGGTAGAAGCCTCGGTTGTCCCGCGCCGTCCGAGTCTTCAGGTGGCGATGGGCCCAGGAGACTGTGACGGAGGCAGAGAAGGCGGCTGATTGTTCCGGCGACTCCGGCGGCTTCGGAGGCAGTGCGGTGCAGGAAGATTCTGGTGCGACCGCCTTCGCAGCGCCTCTGACGTGTGCCAGCGCCGCGCTTCCGAGCACCAAGCGTTAAAAGCGACTTCCTGCCATTCACCGACGGCATCGCATTATCGATGACGAGCACGTAAGTCAACAGGGGCGTGCTGTACGCCGCCGTAGGAAAGCGAAACAGCTGAACTGCGGCAAGCGTCAGCAGCGGCGAAGCGTCTACGCAGTCACGTGGCTTGTACGAGGCGAATCAGAACTCCAGGTAATGTCGAGGCTGCCCAATAGGGCGCAGCGTACAGCGTTTTCGCCTGCGTTCGAGAGGATACCTGTTTTGCCAGGAGGTTCTCTGGCCTGAAGCGCTGGCGTTGAACAATAAGCCAGAAGTAGACAAAGAAAGAACTGCTCTTTTTCCAGCGAGGGTCCCACGCCGCTGGGGCCTACACCAGCCCGGATAGATGCGCTTTGCGATCGACCGCGCGGTGTGCACCAGCGTTTCACAACCAGCTTGGCCAGCCACGCCGACGTATCGAAAATAATTTGTTATTCGGAGTAAATACTTCACGCTGCGAGAATAAAGTTTGCGAGAGCATTCTGTACTGAGTTGTAGATGATGATAAAACCCGATTTTCAAAAATGTGTTTTTTTCGAAAAACTTGCGATTTCTAGGCGATGCCTCCCCTTAAGTATCATGTAGTGGGAAGGGCGTCCCGGCCATTTGCTGCGAGAACGGCGGACCCGGACGAGCGTTGGGCACGGACTCCGCGTCAAGAGTCAAAGACCCTGATGAAGAAGCGCGATGCGGCATTGTCCTTGATGAAGCAGACCACTCCGCAGCAGGACCTGCACCACCGGTCGTGCCGAGGGTGGTCCAGACCGGTACACTACGGCAATGCCCAGAGCCAATACCTGCAGCACAACCGTCAAGTCCGTGATTTCATGAACAGCCTCGGCAACGGTGATCGGCAGCATCTACAGGGTGTTTCAAAAGTGCCAATCGGGCAGGAAAAAGAAATCTATAAAATAATCCAATAACCTGAGCACAATTAAACTTTTGACAAGGTGTCTTTAGGGGTGCATTTATAATACTAAAATTTTTGTGGGTGTGAGGTTCCTGAAAAAAATGCAAGAAAAGAAAAACTTGTTTCCTATGTCGGGTTGGCGCTGCAACTCACATGTGGCACCACATAGTACGAAAACTTCAGCTTCTTAGATATGAACAACCTAAAGCAGATCCAACAGACCGAGCATCAACACGGACGGTTTGTTTCGCTTTTCTACCGTTGCACAGCAAACACAAAGTTTTCTCTTTCTTGTGCCTTTTTCCAAAACCTACACTCACAAAATTTGAGTTTGATAAATGCCGCACTAACGACATCCTTGTGAAAATTCTCATTACAGTCCAATTATTGCCATATTTATGATCTTTTACTTATGCCCAAATAATTGCTTGAAAACACTCTGTAGAAGCACAGCTTTGAGTGTGGGAATATAAACAAATTGGGGTGTGTGTATGTTTATACAGCCTAAAACTGTCTGGCTCGGCGTGCGACTTGTCTCCCAGCTGTAGATGAGCAATTTAGCCAGTGCAGTACGACCACTGCCTAGGAGTGTTTAACGTGCACCGCGCAGTAGTGATACACGACCGCACACGGTACGATGCTATGGGCATATAAAGGGAACTGACAAGGTGTTTACGCTTGCTGAAACTTTTTTACTAGAGCACAATCTATGAAGGCCCCAAGTACCCCCAGAAAATGCTTGCCTTGAAATCATTTTTGTCTTCTTTTTTGCACAAAATGTTTCAGTTAGAGATTCAGTGTGTTTGGGGCTGTTCTTGTCCTCCTTTCCTTCCTTATAGGTGAGGTGATGAATGTTATGTTATGGAATGAACCTGAATGTTATTTTAGTTCAGGGTTCAACGTCATTGAAACCATGAAATGCAACTTTTCTGTTAGCTGAAACACCATAAACATGTTTATGGAAAGAAACTCACAGCTGATGCAGACTCCCAAAGATGCGGCTCTCCAGTCAAAGAAATTTTCAACAGTGTTTCGACACCATAATGTACTGTTTTGTGCAAAAGGAGTAGTCTATAAAAAATTACACCTTTCGACTTTGCTTTACAGTATGATTGCTAATGTGGAACACATAATGTTCCTCTTGCGGTACTAGTTATTCCATGAATGCATACCTGTCCCCACTGAGGCTGGCAAAGCAGGAATCCCCGAAGTATTACGCATACACGAACCTTCGCTTCACGTGTGGCCAAGCTGCGGTATGCCGTGGTCCTTTTATTGAAGTCTGGCCCGTGGGCCACTTCCAGCAAGCCTGCTGCTACCGTTGCATAAGTGTGCCAAGAAGAAACTGCGCCGCAACGTAAACGAAGGTACCAGAAACAGAACTAGAATAAACTGTGGATTGTAAGGCGTCATATCATCATACTATTCATTGGACATTGTCATCAACATTCTTAGTCCCATTTCATAAATATGTGTGTTAAAGTTCCTTTGCATTCCCACGTATAGTGTGCTTAGAGTCCCTTTTAACATATCTACTGCATCAGTCCCAGTCTCAGTTCTACCATTCTTACTAGTCTTCTGCCATGTGCTTACATGCCAAAGTTTCTAACGGCTTTGATTTATGCCTAGTGGGTTTTCTGGGTCCCAAGTATTGTGTGCCATAATTATCTAACTATTGGATTTTAAAATTAAGTATAAGTATCCATCCACCATTCTTTTAACTTTTTTTCTTTTTAATTAAGTAATTTCAACTGCTTTAATTTATTCTAAAGCAGTTGAAACAGTGTCTCAGAAAGAAGCTGAAGACTTTTTAAGAAATCTGATATAGGAGCAGACTTCTATTGCTTTTTGTCCCGTAAATTCAATTATTACGTTTAACTTGGGCAGAAGTAAACATAAACAGCATTCATATTGACAAATATGTGCAGGGATCGCCGCAGGGCACGCAGCAGAGCCCCTCTGCCACCTGCTGTCTGACCAAAGCATCGCAATGTCATTGTCGGCATCCCTGTCGATAATCAGTTTGTGCTGGTTCTTCCCTACGCTCTCACGCTCGGCGTGCCGCAACAAGCGGGGCTACGTCGAGATTTGAATTGGCAACTACGACGCTCCTACTAATAAGACTGAAAGAAAACTTAGGATACAACGTTTTTAAAATGCCTATATGAAAACTTTCACAGTCTTTTTCGGATTCAAGGACCCTTTTGGCTTCTCTTTAAGCTGCAGTAACACTGCTAATACATTGTACAAAAGCAGTCTACACACACTGTTGAGGCAAGTTTCTTCCTTGTAAGATGGTTATACAAAATATTGTCTGCAGACTCGTTTGAAGCACATACTAACAAACAGGCTTCGAACACGCTCGAGGTATTCTTGCAGGTAATTTGGTCATTATGTCCGCAGTGAGTCTTTCGTATAACCTATGAGCAATGTGAGTATGGCTTTGGCATCGGCAGTGTTACAACAATGTTTTCTTTCCAGTTGTTTCTTCGTAATTTTCCGTGACTCTGCGCCAGAAAAAGGTGACATCACCCATACTGTGTTTCATACAAAGAAGAAAACGCCGTCAAAGCTACTTGCGTGAGCGTGTGGCTTCGTTTGGCATCTCCTTCGCACCAGAGTGCTCGCGAGTGAGATGCAAGACGAAGCCCTGCGGTTGTGCAGCGGCGCAGGGCTGCAGCACCGCAGAAGCTACGCGAGCCTCTGCAACGTCGTGAAGAAACGTCGGCCCCATCTTGAGTGTTGTGCGTATGGCGCATGCTTTCCTGCTTTCCGAGGCGACGAACACGGACGTGCTGGGCTGTGAAGATCGCACGCTGGACTGTGATTTTGTAAACATTGGAAAGGTCTACAGTGTGATCGGGCCTTCGATCCTACAGTGTTGAACACTGTACCGGTTTCGAGCGAGAGAGGCACTCTGGAGCACTATAAGAGTTGATCGTGCTTGGGAAACGCTAGCAATGACACTATAAAAACGAGTTGTTCATATCCCCACCCCTGCCCCTTTCGATCTGGATGAGCATCGTACCGGCGCACGGTTGTGTATCACTACTGCGTGGTGCACATTAAAGACCCCAGGCTAGCAGTTCTATTGGACTGGCTAAATACCTCATCTACAGCTGGGAGACTCGTCGCCTGCTGAGGCAGACCAAGTTCTAGGCTGTATAAACATACATACACCCCAATTTTTTTTTTTTTTTAAACGAGTTGCGCGACGACAGGGCGGAATCTTCGGGGAGTGGACAATTCCCACAAACGCGAATTTTGCGGGGGCTGAATCACTCGTAAGCCGAGGTCACATTGGTAATACTTCATACGAGAGACAGCCTGAAGACACTCTCGAGGCATGTTTCTTCTTTTTATAACAGTCCTGTCACGCTGATCAACTGTCTGCAGACACGAAGTTCTAAGCGCGCATGCGCACGAAGCAATCCGAAGCTGCTCGAGGCCTGATCTCGGGTAATGCTGTCATCGTGTACAACGTACACGAGCGGCGCAACTGCAGCTTCAGCCCCGTACGCTTCCAAACCCCGCAGAACTCGCGCGCGCCCCGCCGCCGAAATCAGGCCGCACACGCGGCGCCTTTAGAGTGACCTTGAGCGCCGTGAGCTCTTTTACATTTCCTGCTAATAGAAGCGAAAGAACTTTTTGAATTCCAGCGAAGGTCACGCGGTCTTCAGAGCGTCGCGCCGCTCGCAGAGGTCACCGACGAATCGAAAGCTTCTCACAAACAACTATGGGTCGGAAAAACTAACGTCGCACGTTGGGAAAAGAGACGTGCCGACCCAAGCTTTTAATAAAACATAAAAATAATAATAAAATAATATGAGCGACGTTAGTCAGTAGGAGGGCGCTCAGGTATTCGAACAACGCAAGGTCGAAGGATTCTTTTGCGAAGAGGCTACATCGAGTTAGCAGACAACAACCGAAGCAGACGGTGGATGTTGCGACAAAATGGGCCCGTATCTGAAGCGATCAGAATTTCGTGTTTGTTTTGAACGCGATCATCGACAAGAGCCAAGCCACTGTTTGGGAAACAAACAAAAAAGAAACAGCGAGTATGCGACAACGTTCTAACGGATGTTCGCTCCGCACCAACGCGCTAAGACAGACGCCCTTTTAAACTCTGTTTTCTTTTTTTCTCTTTTAACGCAGCTACCTGTCCCTCAACTGCCGCGGCGGTAGCGGCGGCTGCGACTGATTTGCGACCCACTTGGACGACGCGTTTTCCCTTTTATTTTTTTCTTGTTTCATTCGCCATCTATTTGCACTTGATTCTTTTTTTTCCTTTTTATTTTATTACTGCTCACTTATCCCCTCCTCCCAGCCACAAGGAGTTGACATCGATTCTGAAATGTATTAATTGGAACGCCCGATTCGCCGTAGCCACGTTAGCGATAACTTAATACGAAAAAGTGTTCCGGGCCCTGCTCGAGAGCCCACGGGCACAAGAAAAGAAAACTCGTGCCGATAACCCCTTTTATTTGAGCATCCGCAAAGTGTCACCGACGGGGGCAGTAAATAAGTTTTCCGAAGTTCTTTTTAATCGTTCGCAGCCCTTTAGCAACTCGAGATGACTAACCGCGGTGACTGATACACCAGCTGCTTGGCGATCAAAGCGGACACAACTACCACCCCTCTGTTTGAACGAACGTCCAAGGTCTGTCAAGTTCCATCGAATCACAAAGGCAGCGCGTGAAGCCAGGTTTGATAAGGCAGCAGACGGAAAGAAGCAAAAAAAGGTTCGACAAACCTCCCACTTGCGGTCGCAGACGGCGGACGCGAGCGTTTCGTTCTCCTCGGCGGTCAGGTGAACGGATCCCCTGAGTCCGGGCGGCTGGCGACACGTACGAGGTTGCGACATGTCGATTTTCATCGGGTCCAGCCCGAGATGCGGCCGTCGGACATTCTACGATGCGTTATCCGCTCGAAACTGCGCCCTAGGCGCGCAGGAAACGCCACACATCGCGAGACACACTTCACACCGATGGCCGCACAATAAACTTTCTGGCCGAGAAAATAAAAAAAAATGGAGGAACTTTGGGATTGGCTATTGTCGGATTCGTGAAGGATTGTGGGCTAACACTCAAGTATCTGTTTCGTGCTAGAGTATGCAAAAAAATATAAATGAATAGAGCTGAACCCTTTTAACAAGAGGCGGCTTGCGCCACCTAGCAGTTACTGCTAGCAATGTGCCAACATGAGATAAATATTTTCCAGGTTCTCCAGCAAAAGTGTTCTTCGCCTGGCTTTTTTTGTGTGTTATTAGAAGAACATTTGTCATTTCGCTCAAAGCTGGAAGCTTCAATGCGCTCTAAATTCTAATGCATTGAATGCATTTGAGTGCGTGGTTGCTTTTCTGTTTGACGGATAGACACTTTTTACTGACGCACTAATTACATAAACATGTATTATCTCGCTGAAACTTTTTTTTTTAATCTTGCGTTTTCGCTTTATTTACCTTTTTTTTTCTGTCTCCAGAGAAAGAGTTTTGCAATGGCGTTAGTGCCTCAGGTATCCGGCAGATGTTGCTCCGGTAGCGGAAAGTGCGTTTCATTCATTGGACGCGTACTTGGACAGTCCCCGACTCGTTTACCTTCGGCGTTGTAAAGTCGCCCGTGTCGTGCCCGTGATTTCGTCCAGAAAGCTTCGTCGTCTGTGGCATGCTAAAGCCTCGAACTGCCAAGGGACCCAAGCCGTTTCCCGTGCGAGGTAAGCCGACAAACTTTCGACGGCCGACGCGACCACCGAACCGGCTTTTTCTTAGGCTTACTGCGGCACCGATCTCGTGTATCGCGATCAACAAAAGAAATGTTGGAGCCAATTTGACAGAACATGGACCTAATAAGCTATTTTCGGGTCCGACATTGAACCTGCGATGACGAGGTCTTCCCGGTGAAGCCTCGAAATGTCTACCGCTACGATTTTTCGTATTTTCTTCACGGCAGTTTGACATTTAGTTCGAGATCGATACAAGATGCGATTCCGATCGCTTGCATCATCTCGATGCTTCTCTCATGTTTGGGGTCACATGCCAGTACGTGGACCACTTCGGCATGCCAAAAAAGACAAAAGAAAAGACAAAAGATAAATAACGTGACGAAGAAGAGGTCAACGTCTACGAATCTCGACGGCGTCCGTCACAACGCTCGCAAGATATGTCGCGACGGTCTGAGGACATTGATCTTGTATGCGCGCGCTAGACGCTCTCGTTGCACCTTTATCTCGTCTGCCCTCGTCGGGCTGGTCGGGCGCGTTCTAATTTTTGTTGTTGTCTTTGCGGCCTCTGTGAAGAGCACGTAAGCGGCAGCAGTACTCAGTCGCGAGAACAGTGTGAGAATGCTTTGTTCGTCTCTGCGATGCAGGCCATTGGTACCTTGTCAGGCGACTTTGTTTCACCTCTTGTACCTTTGGATCCCCCAAGGAAAGTTTTTTCTTGCCTGGGAAAAATAAAACAAAGTGAATGATTGATGCGCGGAGCGTGCGGCATCGCGTTGCACTGTGACACCTCCGGACGATATGAAAAATTTTGAATTTTCGGGTTGGCGCCTTAGAGGTTTTAATCGAGACTGTATTTTAGTGGTAAATTTACTGTGAGATTTCGAATGGTGAAGTTTACCTCGTGAAAGGCGGTGCTCCGTTTCTGTGGAGGGTGACGGCAACACCCTCGACAATTTGAACGACGGACGCGAAAGCAAGGTACTGAGTCACGCCGTTCACGCCGTCGGTCTGGCTAGAGCCAACTCAGCCAAGGTCCGGCTGGTACCCTAACCAAAAGGCGGTGCATTAGGTCACTGAACTTTTAAAGATCTTAACCTTACTGTTTTGTATATTAATTAGAAAAATAACGTAATATTAAAAACATTGGCTAGGTGGCGCAAGTCACCGTCCGATTTGGAGGGATGAATGGCGATGAATGCATGCGTATCCATTCATCCAAAACAGACGACACGCACGCAGACACGCGTACTCACGTCAACCTTCGTCGCCTCTCACCGGCATGCGCGCGTCTAGCTTCACCGCTTTGCACCTGAGTGCTAGGAGCAGCGGCCAACCTGGGTTAGCGCGATAGGCACAGAAAGTATGCTCAGGATTATTGCAGTTCGGCGTGCGGTCGTGTATCACTACTGCATAATGCCGTGTGCGGTGGTGTATCACTACTGCGTGGTGCACGTTAAGACCCCAGGCTAGCGGTTGTACTGCACTGGCTAAATTTCTCATCTACAGCTTAGAGACATGTCGGCCATTCAAGTAGACTAAGTTCTAGGCTGTAAAAACACAGCACACACACCTCAATGCTCTTTTGTTTTTATAATTACGGGCGGTAGTTTTTGCAGTTTATGATGTTAGTATTGTGTTTAGTGGGTGCATGAAACTTGGATGACGCGTTTTTATTGATAGACGTGTTGGCGTTTATGCTGGTTCTTGCTGGCACTTTACAGAAATTATATTTACAGGCTAAATACACTACCAAGTATAAAATGGGGAGGAGAGAAAGGCTTTATCCCAACGGAAGTATTGCGCCACGATTCATTTTTTTAACCATTTTTGAAGCATAGAATTCTTTTAAACGAAGTTCCAAAATTTTGCCCGTCCGTGCATTTTCCGCTAAATTTAGCGGGGAAATTGATGTCACGTGACCTATGCACAAATTCAGTTTCCCGCTTTATTTAGCGGAAAAATTGATGTCACGTGACGTATACGCAAATTCACTTTCCCCGCTATATGTAGCGGGAAAATCACACAGCCTTATTTCTAAAAAGAAGGCTCTGTGTTCCTTTTGCGCCTTATCTACTCTTATCATAGTAGGTAATAAGCAAATGCTCCAGTATTAGAGGAACCCTCAATCATTATCATAGATAGATAAACTAATTTAGGGTTGCAATAACTTTTTTTTTTTCAATATTCAAGCGATGTGTTAACAGATGTTGGTACCTGCTCCAAAAGCATCAGTGGCTGCTCCAAACCAATATTTTGCCTGCTAAAGATCCTGCCAGAAAATGTCACATGCCACATTCCACTCGCTCCATATTACAAAAAAAAAAAGTTTTAATTTAGTTATTTGAACGCCAAAGTCACGACACCGCGTTATGCAGTGTAAATTGAGTGCATTGAAAATTACAGAGCATTGGACAGGCGACGGTGTAATTTAGAGTCGCTAAATACAAGCTAACAACTTCCCCCCCCCTTTAAAAAAAGGGGGGGAACGAAAAACTACGGAAGGAATGAACACACAGGAGGCAGTAGCTTCCAAAGCAGCCGCGTTTATCCAGCCCAAAGCATGGAGCCCATAACGAAAACACGTGTTCAGCCGGAAGCAATTTTCGAAAAGGCCTAGAATCGGCGTCAGCTGTTCGGATGTGTGAAGCGTTGCGTAGCTCGCGCGGTGCTCGGACGCTGTTAAAGCTCGGCACAAAAGCGCGAACAAAGGAGACGCGGAGCAGTGGGAGGCTGCATCACCGTGGAAGCTGGCCCCTGACGTCACACGGAGAGCCTCAGATCGGGGGTCCATCTCCAGGATCTCTAATCACGGAGAGTGTTTGCAATGAGACTGGTCGCGATGTAAGCCACGCATGCTCCGCCTTTTTGCGTGGCGAGGACGAAAGCAGGAGCCGATTGCAGACGGTCAACTCTATCTCCTCGGCATCTATACTGTCGTTGCACCTGCCGCTCCAGACGCAGCCGATGCTGCGAGATTACATGATCGAACCAGAGAGCGTCAAAAGGGCAACCATACATGCAGACGTTTCCCGTCCCATGGTTCTGTCTGGTGCTACTTGCAGCGTGGAACCAATACGCTAAACAGAATCAAGCCTCAGCGACTCGCGCTTTTGACGCTGCTTCACTGGTTCCCTGTTTCCCTCGTAGCATCCGGGCTGCGCTCTGGACGTGACACGCGTGAACACTCGAACTACTAGTGGTCGCAAATGCGGCCTTTAAACCATCATATAACTCTGATCGAGCAGTTGGGCACTCAATGTAATAATACGTACAGGCAGACGTTCCCCCCTCCCCCCCCTCCCCCCGGATCTGTTTGGTGCGTACGCGCAGCGCCCACAGGGCACACTCGTCCGTAGACAAAGGCCTTCACTGGACGCCATATTCGTGTTCAGAGCGCATGCTCACGACGAGCCCCACCTCCCGAGAACTACAATCTACTATGCGTGCTGTGGTGTGCACGTTGTGGAAGCGTCGTATGAGCTCATCGTAAGCTCGCACTCAGCAGTAACGGAATACAGTTTGCACTGTGTTGCAGCCCCGCGTTGCTTGCTACGCCTTGCGGCTACTTCGCCTGCCTGTGCGGAGAGCAAGTACGTCCGCTTCTTGCAGAGGGGTTGCGATGACGTCAGAACGCCAAACTCTTATTGGCTGATTGAAAAAAAAATAGTGGGTAGACTTGAAGGCATCTAGCATTGAGGTCTACCCACTATCCTTTCATTCAATCAGCCAATCAGAGCTCGGCGTCGTTCTGACGTCACCGCAGCTGCTGCAGTCAAGTAGCAGACGAACTTGCTCTCCCGCATACACCTTTCCATAAAAGCGTGTATACGAGGGCGCGTTCATTGCTAGGTGTTTGTGTGTTGATGCACGCGCACGTTCTGGCTGACCATATTTCAAAACTCGAAGCGCCTCATGGCGGCGTAATATGCCACGTTATGCATTGTGGGGGTCGGTGGGAAGCAACATCCATACGCGCGCTCCGCTCCTGGCCCGCAGGTTCCCAGAATGCAACGCGCGCGGTGACGGATTTATGGAAGGAGTCTATTGCGAGCGAGCGTTGGCTGCACTGTGATTTAGCGCGTGTGAACTGCGATTTTTGTAAACTGTGGAAACGTGCATTATTACATTCGAATAAACACATTCTCAACCCTCAACCGCCTTTCTTTTTTTTTTCTTTTTTTCTAGGGTATTTAAATTGTTTGCTATAGTGAATTGGTCTCGTCATCATCGTGGAATTGTGGAGTTATGACGTATTGCGTGTGGCGAGTCCGATATTAAAGGGACACTGACGGGGCATTTATGCTCATTCTAAAAGGTTAGAAAGCGCAAACAAAACAAGGACAATAAAGACATAAAAACGACAGGACGGGCGCTTTTGTTCGCGCTTTTTTAACCTTTTGAAATCAGTATGAACCAGCTCGCCCAAACATAAGTTTTAATCCAGCATATTTATTATATTAACTGAAGAGCGGGAAAAACGCCGGAAAACAAACTCCGGAAGAAATGTTCGTTGTCTCTTGTCCGGAGTTTGTTATTCTTTCTGTTGCCAGTCATATTTATTATGCCCGCCGAGGTTTTTCTTCGAACATGAAGAGCCCAACTACCCAGAACATAATTTCCTTTCTTTTCCATGGTCACGTGGCGTTCACACTATGTGTACCATATATATTCAAAGTCGTGAGTCATCAACGACACACATTCGATATTTAAAATAGAAAATAATACGAACCCCATTTTTGTGGCCTCCGAAAAACTGCAAAAACCTTGATCAAAAAGAAAAAAAGAACATGTTACACAGACTTGCAGGAAGCATGTATATGTACACGCCATTCTCATTGCAACTTTCAGCGATGGTGGTACCGCGGTCTGAGAATCGCGCACCCTAGCTCCTGGATGATTGGCCTCATAATAAAGGGCTTGCCTACACCTTCCTGGCGTGAACAAATAACGTAAGGCTCTGATACTACACTATTAGAAAAAAAAAGGTTATCTATAGTTCTCCCTAAAGGGGGAACGGTCTTGTAACCTATGTTCCCTTAAATCCCCCCCCCCCTCCTCCCCCTCGAGCTGCGCTATTGTCTACTTCCTCCCTCCCTTCCAGCCAGTCTGCCGAGTCTGCTCAGTCGGCTTCGAGAAGACTTTAGGTCGGCTCGTATTCCGCGGCGTTTTTACCTGGAATACGACTCCCGGGTTTCGAAAATCATCGTCGAAACTATATTATGCAACGCCGGTCCTATCTAGTTTGAAAGATGATGACGGTGAAGCAGCTTTCCTTTTCTTATTTAGTTTCCAAACTGTGCGGCCCTTTGAATGCGCGATACTTTCAAGTATTGCTTTTTTTTAAATGAGAACGAGGAAAAGGTTTATATGCTTTCTCGAATTATATATAGAATGGTTCAAGTCACCAGGCTCTATCTAAAATGGACCGTAAAAATCGACGCCTGCACGTAGCAATCTAAACTTTTTGTCAAAGGTGTATTTCACCGGTCGGTTTTTTCTTGTAAAATTACAAGGCGTAGTTCTCTTTTAGTAAAAAATAGGGCCAAGAAACTTTGCGAGGGTCTACGGCGGGCGGCGACCCAGACGACCAAGTCCAGTAGCGGGGTGTGTTTGGTGTTCGTATTGATAGATGGCGTCGTGAGCAGCGTATGAAGGTGTAGCCGACCAGCGAAAGATAGCAGACGACACGCAGACGAAATCCGTTGGCAGCAAAAGCGCCGCCGTTATGCAGACGCGTTTTTTTTTTTTACTTTTGAGTTTTGCTTTTATTGTTCGCATTAATTTTTTAACCGAAGGTGCATTTCAAGAAAGAGTATGCTCATTTAATAAATTACGGTGGACGCGAGCCGTCGCGATTAGAGTTCTTGCATAGCTACCTACGGTAGCAGAGCTGCGCATTCAGCGCCCGGCGGGTGGCAAGTCGTAGCGCCGGCTTCCTGCACACCCTGGATGCTTTGCTCCTCATGTGACAGGCCTGTTCACACACTTGCGTTCGGAGCGACCACTATGCTTACGAACGAATGCAACCGCTCCGACTTCAACGACAACTGTGCGCGACGTGTACACACACATGGAACCGCATGCAACCAAACGAATCAACAGCCAATGAGAAACGAGCTTCAGCTCTTGCTCCTAGCCAATAGTAAGCAATCCAGCTACGCTTACAAACATGGCGGACGGTTTCCAGCCCGACGCGAAATCCTCACCGGAACAGCCGGAGGTGTCGGCTACGGCGTACAGTCACGAAGATCTGCTGTGCGCCGACAATAGCTGTGTAAAGGCTGGTTCAGACATCTGAAACGAACCCGTTATTCACGACTGCGTCCGTTATGACCAGAGCGGCCGCTCTGCGCCGCGCGTACACTCCTGCAACCACTGCCACAAGCGCAGCGGGTCGGCAGCACGGCCGCCACTTCTCCGCCGCCGTCAGCTGTTTCAGCGGTGCCTCTAAAAAGAAGGGGACGCGCTGCCACTCACATAGACAGATCATCTTCTATGACCTTAAACTCTATTTTTTTTGTTCAGGATACGCTTGCAGGGTAGTGCATTAAAAAAAAGAAAAAGATGCAGTATGCCGTCTTGCAGAATCACGACTTTAATACACGACTTTGCCAACAGTACAAATCTCGCCACACGCCTTTTCTACGATCATAAAAGCCGATGTAATTTTAGCAGCAATACAGCAACGTAGAAATATAATTTCGTGATCAGATAGACGTTGCGAGCGTTCAGGATTGCTAACACTAATCACCTTTCTCGGGTGATGAAAACGCGACAAAATTCGCATCCTTTATACGGTACGCACCAGAAATACCTTGAACTTGAGCACACGCATGGAATGCGCCAAAAAAGAAATCCAGGCGATGTTCGAGGACACAAATGCTTAGAAAGCACCACTGTAGTCAAAATAAACAAACACGACGGCACGGGCGTTTCTGCTGTCTTGAGAGTGCCGCCACGAGATCACCGCACGAGTAGGTGTATCTTCCCTTCTAGTACGTGCTGGGTTATCATAGCGACACACGACGAGAATTCACAGTCAAGGATAGCGCTTTTACGGGGAACGATGAGAAGTTTCCACCACGCCGTCCACATCGACGATCACCACCGACGCCATGTTTGCGGACTGAAGGAGCCTGGCACGACCGGCATGCAACGCGCGCGACCGAGCTCTCCTCGACCTGTGATTGGCCTGTCGCTCCCGTCGCTCCCGAACGTAAGAAAAAGTTCAGCCCGGCTCAACTCCTTGCGTTGCGAACGAACGCGAACGAAACGACCGTTTGGCGCTCCGTTGCCATGGCAACTCGTCGTTCCAACCGGTTGCGTTCGTTCGTAAGCGTAGTGGTCGCTCCGAACGCTACTGTGTGAACGGGCCTTAAATTTGCGAATAGTGGCGCAGCGCGCCGCTGCCTCGCGGAAAACAGGAGAGAGGAGAAGGAGGGCGAAAGCAGGGAACATACGCCGGGGCGCGAGAAACGTCGGCGGAGCTACCGCAAAGGTGGCTTCGCACGGCGCCGGATGCTTTGCTCCTCACGATGGATCTCGGCGAATAGCGGCGTGGCGGCGCGGGAAATCAAATGCGCGCACTGTTTCCCCTTCGGGGGAGCATATAGGAGGAACTCTAGTCGCGATAAGGAGGTAGCGCCATCTATCAACACGGACGCCAAACACACCCCGCTACTGGACCCCTGTCGTCTGCGTTGCTGCCCGCCGTAGACCCTGGCAAGTTTCTTGGCCTTATTTTTTACAGAAAGAGAGCTACGCTTTGTAATTTTACAAGAAGAAACCGACCTGTGAATTACACCTTTGACGAAAAGTTTAGATTGCTACGTGCAGCCGTCGATTTTTCCGGTCCATTTTAGATCGAGCCTGGTGACTTGAACCACCCTATATATTCTTATTCTTCTAGCAAACTGAAACGCTCGGGTTAAAAAAAAATGTCTGTCTTTAGAAACAGTTTCAGTATTTTGTCCCCAAAAAAGCAACGTAAAATCTTATCTTATAAAAAAATGTTTTTTTTTTTTATTGCGAATGACTCGAAGTATCCCATGGCATAAACAATTGATTGACCGAGCCGGCAAAGCAAGATCAGAGGTCGAGTTTTCGAAGATCAGGCCAACCCCCACATTTCGGGCATGCCGCGGGTCCGCGAACACTTCATCACCATCGTCACCATCATCATTTATATTATCCTTGAAGGCCGTTACAGGCATTACCAAGGGAGCGGTATTTTTTGTTTCTGCAACTGCTTATTTTCGTACGCAATTTTAAGACAGTAGAAGGAATTAGTCGAATAAAGCAAAAATGAAAGTAGTTACAGAGGCAGACAAGTTATAGGTGTCAGTTGTGGTAACAATGTCGTTTGCTAGTATGTTCTGATCGTTGATGGTCGACGGTAAGGTTGAATTACTGTACGAAGTAGTTGACAGAAAAAAGAAAAAAATGGGCCGCGACATACAGGAGTGGTAAAAGAAGGGAGAAATCTGCCACGGGGGTAAAAACAGCGATTCAGATTTCACAAAGAAAGATCTCTAACAAAAAATACTGCGGTTCGGCCCCGTGTCCCTCTCGGCAAAAATAACTCGCGTCGTAGATTTCATCGGGCAGTTCAGCGACATGAAAGACGGCAAAGTATTGGCGAGAAATAAGTCACTGGCACACTGACAGCCGGGGCCCATCGGGAGGCTCTGCGAGAGATTCCTTGAGGGGGTTCGAACCGGAGAGGGCAGTGACATATCTACGAAGAAAAGCGGCTATTCTGACTTTCCCTTGCACTGGGAAGGTTATGAAGGACGCAGCAGCGCTATTGGCTTCTGCTGAGGTGTGTTCTGCTTGCAGCAATAACTCACCTTCGCTTTCTCCCGCTCATTCCGCTCGCTTCTCTTCATCGCTTCCTTCGTGCAGTTGTTATAGAATTTAAGCCCCCGAGACAGGCAGAGATCGAACGACGGTCGACGCAAAATCTATGATTCAGCTAGTACTTGTCCGTTTATCTATTTCTCCGTGGGCTTACAATATGATGTTTACTTACCAGCTCGCCTGCCTACCTTCGCTTCTTGCAGAAGTTAGTGGAATATGCAACTTGGACCTCCCTTTATCCACATAAAACAATCGAAATGCCTCTTTCTTTTTCTTTTCTTTTTTTCGTGAGCAGGTAGCAATGTTATTTTTTTAGATTTTTGATTGTATGCACTTTTTTTGTTTTTGCTCCGCTTTCGTTCGCTTTATCTTGCTATTGTAACTCTATGTTAATTTCTTACGGCTGCTAAATTAACTGTTTCCACTTTTGATGTTTAGCGGTTTTATCGCTTTAAAAAACCTAAACTCTTTTTTTCTTTTTTTAAGACGCGAGATTTTAAATTTTGTTTAACTATAAGGCATAACTATCCATCACAATGTGTTCTTTCTTTTTTTTCTTCTCTATAGTATGTTGCAGGTTAAGAAGGTAGGGAAAGGAAGGCGGGAGAGGAGGAAGCGGACGCAACGCTGGCGAGAGAGAGGAGGGTTTCCTCCTCCCCTCGCAAGCGTTGTGTCCATTTCCTCCTTTCCCTCGCCCTATCTTCTTGAGTTATCTTCTCCGTATATTTTATCTATTGAGTAGCCCGAGCCCGCGATCTGCAAAATAGAACGTCAACCTTTCTTTCGACGTAAAAAAAAAAAAAAAAAAAAAATTAAAGCGTAGCGTTGAAGTCGGAATGCGGTGACATCAGTGAGTTTTAGCACCGCGTATACGAGCTATAGTGAACGCAAGCCCTGTGCGCTTGCGTTAGCGTTGCGTGTTCCACACTGCGCGTGCCCGGAGCCCAAACCGCGGCCTTGGATTGGCGCATGGCGACTTCGCGCATGCGCAGCCTTGAGCACGCAACGCTAACTCAAACGCGCAGCGCTTGCGTTTGCTCGTACATACGCAATGCTAAAACTCACTATTGTTTCCCGATTGGGTCTGTCCCTGTTCTCTGGCCAACGCGCTAAACAAAAGATAGGGCTCCGAGCGATATAAACCTCGAAGACAAGGCCTGTGGCCTTCCCCCTGAAACGTCATCCCTAGTGGATCGAGCTCGCGTCAGCATCACCGCCAGCGTATCTCGCAGCGTGCGCCCTTTTGCTCTTTTCCGAGGTTCTTCGCACAACTTGTACAGGCGATCGCAGCTGCTTTGTGAAAGAATGACGGTCCGACGCATACGATAGCACGTAAACAATAACGAAAGCGTCGCTCACAAGTACAAACCAGGCAGATATCGACAGGTTGGATTTCACTAGGTCGCAGTTCCTTCGTATGATCGCGATGAAAAGCGCACGTAGAGTTTCTCAAGTCTTCTACGATGCGCACTCGTTCTTTTTGTGTTTATGTCCCTGTCCATTTACCACGGCCACTGTAAAACTGTAAAAACTGTGAAACAGAGAAGGTATAACTTAGTGTTGCCCAAGATTTGTTCGTGTGTAGTGTGTGTGCATGCATACATGGCGCTCCAGAAATTAAAAAGTGTTTGGTGTAAGATCAAGGTGAATTGATGTAAGTGTTTTGTATCGACCTCCACAACGCCTCCTGGATATTTTAAAATGTTGAATCAATTTCTTTTTAATATTAAACCGATATTTTTGGGAAAAATCGTGATGGCATTTATGGCGTACCAATTGTACAGCGTAGTAAACGCGTTAGCGTTCTCCGCCAAGTCGCATTCAGGACTAAGTAACTTCACGAGCGAGCCATATACTGCCGAGAAGTGACGCTGCTTCTGAGGAACCCATGACGTAGCGGCTTTCCAACAGAGTTTCAGAGACCGCCACCAGACGCAGTTTTGAAATCTGTTTATACGTTTACCGATAGTCTTCTCGATTTTTCAGCCCGCAGCCTAGAAACACTAGTCTAGGCTATAGTGTTCCCGGGGGCACAACACAGACCACATCTATAAACGAAAGAAATAAGTGCGAACACAAGCACGAGAGCTCGAGGTCGCTGCTTCGAAGCGTTCTTCCGGAGAACGAGCGCTCGCGCTATACTTCGTTTCAGCTTGGGTCCAGACGCAGCCGATGCTACAAGCACGAGCATGTGGCCCTGAACAGTGCCTGTACTGCACGAGCGCGCGTGCTTGGCAGGGACGCTGGAAGCCCGGAGCTCGCGCTTGTAGCATCGGCTTCGTCTGGACCTGCTGAAACGAAGTATAGAAATGCTTGTCTCCAAGCCAGGAGCGCGGGCTATCTGGCGTTTGTAGTTTTGGCTGCTGTCTCAGCTTGAGGGTAACCGCCAGTGAATTCTCCCTATAGGGTGTATTCACTGGCGGCCATATCCGTGTGCGCCAATGCTGAGCACGTGCTGGAGAGCTGTAGCTTCCACAGTTATTTTGCAACGTGCACCCCGCACCATCAAGATTGTCGGTCTTGGCAGCCCATTAATGTGAGCTCGTTCTGAGCATGCGCTCTGAACAGTGACCTCAAATATGGCGGCCAGTGAATACCCCCTATACAGGAAAACGGAAGAGAGAGCGAGCAAGTAAGCATACGTGAGTTCCGCCACGGCTACTCCCAGAAGGGTCTCGCACCGTCTGCTTCCGTGGCTGACGGTTCGCCCGATCGGCGCGATCAGAGAACTTCGTTCAAAGAAATACAAGAATCCAATCACCATCTATCTGACGTAGTGATGAAATAGCCAAAAGCAAACTATGGAGCGTTAGCTCCTTTTAGATGTTCCTGGAGATGAACGCAGCCGCGATTAATCGGTCGATTAACGGATTCAAGGTAACGACTATATGACAGGTTAGTGGAAGCTCTCCTCCAGCGTTCGCTTTGCGAAGGGAAAGAGAAGCTTCCACTATGTTGCCTACTATAGTCGGAATGTTTTTACATGGACACCTAGCTGGCTGTTCAGTTCTAGACCTACGTTTTCTTTTTACGAGGCGTAAAATGCTTTTCTGAGAGTAGGGCGTTTCTCCCTACTCCGAGACTTGTCCATCCGCCCGTGTATATATAATTTTCCCGGCCAAATTTAGCGGGGACATTGAGCAAACGTACACCAATTCAAGTCGCCTCACAGATTATTAGGCACGCTCGAAGTGTTTTCCCGCTAAATCTAGCGGGGAATTTGACGTCACTTGATGTCGGGTCACCTGACGTTATGGTATTGTGTGTCACAACGACTTTACACCGTGACCCTAAGTACGTGACGTCGATTAATAAACAACATATTTTTATTCACGTCCTCGAAACGTCTATCGGATGTCTTCTAAAATATTTAATATACCTAGAACTTGGGAAGTAAAAGTCGCTGACATATTTTTTTTTTACCTTCTTTAGCTGTATTGTTTATCTGGCTGCAGTGTTTTTCTGGCTACAGTGTTGTTGTTTTTGTATATGTTTCTACGCTGCAAACAGTGTGGCGAAGCCGGGCAGGGGACCCCTGGACGGCTAAGCTATCGGGGGTCTGGAGGGATCGGCCACGGCTCCTTGTCGGCGCCGGGCAGGGGGCCAACGCGGACTGCCAAATTGAAAGGGCCGGGGACGCGGCGCACGATTTAAATTTACGCATCGCACCCCTTTTGTCATGCCGGATACACGGCCGCTCCATTCTGCGCTGTCGCAGCGCGTAGAGACTCCTTCTGCATCGGGTGCCGAATCGAAGGTCAACCGGGAATGCAGGTGGACTCGAAACCTGGCTGAGGCTGGAGCCTGTTGTTCGGCTCCCCCCATATGTTTGTCGTTTGTATCTTTTGGAGCTTTCGTTCGCCTTTGACTGCCTTTTACGCGAGTGTTACTTAGATCGTGGTGAACTTCAGCCAGCTCACCTGCGCACTCGGACTGTCTATTTTACGGTTAATCGAGCTTAATTCGTTCTGGTTTCACCCCATTCTCAGGTTAGTTTACGTCATTGTGGAGTTGACTCGCTCAAACTCCCGGCATTTTTTTTTTTATTTTACCTAAACCAGGTTTTTATAGATGCGCTATCTCCCCCCCCCCCCCAAGCCTCCCCTTTTTTTTCCCTCTACCTTTTGAAAATTTAGTGTTTCTTTGCCCCAGCAGTCTCATGTTCGTTTACATAATCGAAGGCCAGATTGTGAACAAGATATGGTCCCCTTTTTTATTTATTTGTTTCTTAACGTCACAAATTCCGTGGATGTTTAGGAAGGTTGCCTTTCCGAGACGAATTTTAGCATCGTTCCTGTTCGTGGAACCGAACTTCGCAAGCGACGTCCTGTTTGTGCTTGCAACCGAAAACTGCCTAAAAGAAAATCTGGTGATTGGACAATTTTAGGGGCTGCGTGACATGTCACGCACGTGCTTCCCAACTTGCAACGGCCCTTTAACGTCTATTGGCGACGACTCCAGCGAAATCGATGGCACCGAACGGCTAGAACAGAAAGCTGTGGCGACAGGTTCGCGCATGTCAGATAACGCCTGGCGGTTCAAACGACGGAAGTCGCGATATGAAAACCGGCAGTACTGTGCCCAGAATGAAAATCGCCGATGTTGCAGCCGCTTGTCGCGTCTGTCTCCCTCCCTCCCTCCGTAATTCCGACGTGTCGCTTGCCAAATAAACAAATCGTTGCCCAACACGCATGCCCCGCTCAACCACCGCGTGTGTGTCCTTTCGGACGTTTTCTTCCTCGAGAACTTACCCAATGTTTTCCTAAATGTCTAAAAACCAGTTTCCACAAAAACCCCGTGTGATCCGTGTGTCGTCCCCATCCCCCGACCCCTTCCTCCTCTCGCAGACTAACCACTCCTGCCTCGGGTGAACGCAACCCGCATATGTGCCTGTGCCCGTCCGAGAAAGCTCCGAGTGCATCGTGAACCGTCGGCTGAGAATTTCCGTCGTCCGAGCCGTCGTCGTCGTCGAGCCGCGCCCGGAGCCGCCGTCGCCATGTTGATGCCCCGCCACAACAGCATCTCGGCGGCGCGAAAGTACAGCAACGGGACCAAGCCGTTCCCGATCAGAGGTGGGTTTGGAACCGGAGTGCCCGTGTGTCCGGGACACACCGGGCGAACAGACGACAAACACTCTTCGAAAGGTATCTCAGCCGCGCTGCTCATACGTCGTACAAGAGACGCGGTGTGACGCCTCGAGCTTCGAACTTGCTTCGAACATTCTTCGAACATTCTTCGAACATGTCTGCGTACATTTTTTGTGCAACCAGTCTGACCGTCGTACGCAAGGAAGACTCTGATAACGTCTGCAGAAAGCTTTTTATTTTCTTTTTTTTTTGTACGATGAATGAGCAGCGCGCTTGAGAGATTTCGCGAACTTTTCCGGCGAACCTTCGACCTTGTGGCGAAATTCGACCAAGTTTGTCCTCTTATACAGTGTCGCCCGACCTCAACGCATCATTTGAAATTATGGGAAACATTCATTCGTAAAATAGCCTCTTTTAACTATGAGAGAATAATTAGCGATGTTTACGCGATATAAACGCAATATAATATGTTTATACATTCTAAGGATGTTAATAATAGGATGATTTGATGTCGATGTGATTTACAGTGAAGGTAGATAAGGGTAGATTTTTTATTAAGATAGATAAGATAAGGGTAGATAAGGTAGATAACGACCGTTCAGGAAGGCAAGCTCAAAAAGTCAGGAGCTTCGGCGCACTTTCTTCGCCGAGCCTGCACCTCGTCCTCAGGTTAACAAAAGTTTTGGAGGGAAAGGAAGGCTCGGCATGGAGGAAGCAGACAGAACGCTGGAGAGAGGAGGTGGTTTCCTCCTCCTTTCTTCGGGGTTCCGTCTGCACCCTCCTCCCCAGCCTTCGCTTCACTCGACAACTTTTCTTAAAGACCGATCTACGAAATAAATTACCGCATCCTCTCCCGCCACCCTTCCCGTTTCCTCCCCTCCCCTCGGTATCTGGACGAAGGGGGGACTCCTTTCGTTGCGTGCATCTTAGGGCTGGATAGGAACAAAAGGAGTTCCCCCGTCGCCTTGGAAAGGGAGAAAAAAAAAGAAAGGGTGGCGAGAGAGGATTTTTCTACCTTGCTGAAAAACTTTTTGTAGGTCGGGCTTTAACCTGTAACTGACCATAACAATGTATATATTATCGTTTGTTTGTTGAAATGCCTCACCCTCACCCGGTAGGCGGCGAGCCAGAGTTGCGCGTCTGTTTTCCACCTGCCGCCGCGCCGCTTTTCGCCGAGCTCCGATCACGTGAGGAGCCGGATGAAATGCCGTCCAGGAAAGTAGACGTTGCTCACGTTCCGCCGTACGTACCTCTGCTTTTGAGCGCGCGGCGCCGCTATTCGCCGAATTCAGTCACGTGACGAGCGGAATCAACATGCCGTGCGGGAAAGACGGCGCTACGGGGATGAAAGCGCAACTCTGGCTCCTGTAGGGAGCCTATGCAGGAACTCTATCGAACTTCAGCTGAACTTTTCTCGAACTTAGGGTTGAAGGATTGAAGGAGACAGGAATCTCGGCAGGTACGCAACATGCCAGTGACGGAAGTGCTGCGCCATTTGCACCGAATTGCGCCATAGACGAAAGCCTGTTACATTTTCGCCGAAGTGCCATTTTTGCTAAGAATTTCGTCACACCTGCGCCGAGATAGGCTCAAGCGAAGCAATTAAATAAATAAAGAATAATCAGAGAAGTAGGCGAAAGGGAAAATGCTACAGATATGTATTTCTCCGAGTCTCTACTAACCTTATAGTTTGTTTCATTTAAATCGGAGCACAGTCGAAAGCTCCTACGCATAGAACCACAAACACGCATTAAAAGCGCGAGTCACGGGACATTCGCTGCTGCAATTGATTTTGTCGATGAAAGATCACGTATAGGAACGTACGCTGTTTGGTCTGGGCCCCATTGGCTCGTAGCGTGGGCTGCGCTTTGATATAAGACGAAGCATAGATATTGCTCGTCATCCGCGCTGGCCGGTTGATGCGCTGGCGGGTCGATCGCCGACATCGCCTAAATGTCTAGAGACTCTAGACGATGTCGGCGATGTCCGGAGCTCAAAGTCGCGAGAAAACGTTGCATAGTAGTAGTAGGATGGCGATTACTGTGACAGGGCAGAACCAGAATCGTCTACTGTCGAGACCGGTTATAACCAAGCCGGTTATAACGAAATAGCGGCTATAGCGAAGCGACCACCATTTCCCATTCTCTTTGCACTTCGTTAACCGAAGTCGGTTATAACGAAATAGCGGCTACAGCGAAGCGACCACGATTTCCCATTCCCTTTTGCACTTCGTTATGACCGAAGTCGGTTATAACGAAATAGCGGATATAGGGGAGTGATTTCTGATTCCCTTTGACTTCGTTATAACCGATCTCGACATTACTCCCGATGAGATCACTCGATTTTCACGTGTGCCTGCCTCTCACCTGCGCGCGGTCGTCGAGCTTCACCGCTTTGCACCGGAGTGCTAGGAGCAGCGGCTGACATGGGTGAGCGCCTGGGTTAGCGGGATAGCCTCGGGAAATTATGCTCAGTACTGTTACAGGTCTCTTCTTTAACCTGAATTGCAACTTTATCTCTAATTAAAAAAAAAAAAACTGCGTATAAAAAGCAACAAGTTAAAAAACAACGCGGGTCTATATTTTGAACAAAACACGGTCTCTTTTGTTATCCCTAAGACGTCTTGAAGGTGAAACCGCCGATGCATTAAAGACAGACATTCCTTTTAATGTACTGAGTCATCCTTCTGAATGTGCTGAGTCATCATCTTAATTCGCTTAGTCATCCACTAAGTGGTCAGGTAAACGTTTTGGTATCTTTCGTGTCGCCGACGTGTTTTCGCTCGAGGACTTTGAAAGCTCGACTCGAGCGATGAGACTTACAAGGCTTTCGCCTTAATAAATACGGTGGTCAAGGTTCCTATATTTGTGACTGGTTGTTTTTGCAGTTTATAATATTAGAGTTGAGTTTGGTAGCTCCATAAAACTGGGGGGGGGCGGTTAATTGATAGACATACTTTAGCTGATATGCTGGTTTTTGCTGGCATTTTAGCGGAAATTATGTTTACAGGCTAAAGAAACTACCGGGTGTAAAGACGTGGGAGGGGACAGAGGCTTTATCCCAACTGAATTGTTGCTCTATGATTAATTTTTTTAACCATTTTTAGTACCCATGGTACATTGAACCTACTCTGACCAGAGCCTTATTCCTAAGAAAAAGAAGGCTCTGTGTTCCTTTTGCACCACTCTGTTCTTATCACAAACGCTAATAAGTAATATGCTCGTGTGTCAAGGAGGAACCCTGCAGTCATTTGATCAAAAATGAACTCATTTAGCGATGCATTCACTTTTTCATTTTCAAGTGATGCGCTAACAGGTGTCGTCACCTGCTCCAAAAGCGTCAGCGGCTGCTCCAAAACAATATTTTGCTCGCTACACAACCTGCTACGAAAGGTCAAATGCCGCTTCCATCACCGAAACTTAATTTTTGCTAATATCGCGGCTTGTAGAATATCGCGAAAAATAGGTCCCGCAAATATGTTTCCCTATGATAACAAATAGCATAGCATTGAACACATTGATTCGCGAAATTTCGTGCTCGCGAAATATTTATGAAAACCGCACTTCGCCGAATTTGCAAAATCCCGCGAAAATAAAGTCGCTTTCAGTATACGTAGGGTTCCGTGTTTTCAGATAAATACCAAAAACTCTGAAAACACCCGCCGGTAAAATTTTGTTCAACTCGGATTTATCCGATAAACTTAGAATTTTGATGTGCTAACCCCCCCCCCCCCCCCCTAAAAAAAGACAACAAAAAAAAAGACGGTATTTTACAATTAAGGCTAGTAATTTTAGATTTAAGTAACACCAGCAGTACGATGATAGTTTCTCAAAATGAAACACACTGATCCATTTTGTACAGGCTCGAGTGATTTAGTGAGATCATTTGTTCCTGGAGTCCAGGTGCAGGCAGCATATTCGGGCTTATATATATCGTGACTCCAACTAACTATAGGTGGCGCCACTCATTCTCCAAAATGGCGGTTATAGTGAGGGTCGGAGATGCGTGCCGCTGTTGAGCCTGTCTGGTGTGCTGGCTTCACTGAGCGACACAAATTATTTCTGGTTATACGAGGAAGCTTGAGAGTTATGAACGCAGGTTACCTCTTACCCTAAGAACAAAAGCGTGTGGTTAGCGTAATATTTACGCAAGCATACACATTTTTAATCCTGGAGCGAAACCGAAACTAACCTCTATTTTGGATTTAATTTCTCGATATTGGTCGTAATTTCGGATTATTTCATAACTCAAGATGTGTCTCCTACGTCGTAATTATTTAGTTAGAGACGTTGTTCACGGAACCTTTATTTTGTGACATATATGTTCAAATTAATCCAGGCTGATATTTGTAGTTGTAGTTGTTGAAAAAATCAGTGCTGATATTTGTGCGTTCTCGCTGCCTTCTTCTCACCCAGATAACTGTATTGGAAATATTGAACTGCGGGACTTTTTAATGGGTTTTTGGGTATTTAGATTAATTGCTGTAACATTATTCCCAGCACAGGAATGAGAGAATAAGTCCAATTTTTACAATATGTCCACAAAACGTATGAATTAATAAACGCTGTTCTACTGCAACAACCCAAAGACGGAATCCGAGTCAGACAGCTGAGGTGTGTGTGTGTTTTATAGCAACGCGTGACGCACAGGACTTTATATTACATCCAGTGTTTGACTGTTTGTCTATCTTGATAACGATGTCAGACTTTTTCATATAAAAAAGAAAACAAAATTATACCCTTCTGGAAAGACTATCACGGTTAAATGGCGCATTTTCGTGACCTTGGCGTTAATTGGGGCATACATTGCCGCGATATGTATTAATAATAATAATATTAAAATTAAGATATTTTAACACGTAATTTTTCAAGCTCTAATATAATTTGTTGCTTATGATCTAATTTCAAACGCGCGAACAAATATGACAATCAAAAGTGTTAATTATCATCACTGCTGCCAATTGAAGCATTTTTAATTAACAAGTAATAAAATAAAAACAGTCCAAATCAATGAAAACATTCTAGCTAATGTGAGAAATTCATGTAAAATTACATTAATTGTCGGTAAAGTATATCCTGCTATGAAAGTCGCGACTTTTGACAATCGGCAAAACGTCCAAAGTTTTCGATAGCAAAGTCTTTGCTATCAAAGTCGCTACTTTTGACAATCGGCAAACTCCGCCAATATCCTTCCAGACCAAGTGCGCCAAAAGTGAAAAAAAGAAAAAGAAAATTTTAATTATCAATTTTTTATAACATTTAGTTGCTTTCATATTTACGCTCCGTCGTTTTGCCAATCTCATCCTTTCCAGTTCGAAGGAACGCCTACCTGTTTGCACGTCTGCTCACTACAGCACGTTTCGAAGGCATTGAAAGCCGGTGAAACAATAGTGAGTTTTAGTATTGTGTATACGAGCGAACGCAAGCGCTGTGTGTTTGCGTTAGCTTTGCGTGTTCTCACACTGCGTGTGTGCGGAGCTCAAAATTGCGGTCTTGGATGGCCCATGGCGATGAGGCGCAAATCTAACGCAAATGCACAGTGCTTGCGTTTGCTTCTATGCGCAATACTAAAATTCTCCAGTAAGGTACAATCCCATAGCGGCTGCAACACTACCTTGGGACAGTGAAGAGCGCTGTTTGCATTCGGAAACGACATTTCGCGAGCCATGATCGCGCGCAGTTGCGCCGTGCCCGCTGAGCAGGAGGATCGGGGGACCTCACCAGAGCGCTTCCCGTTTCCGCCGCGGGAGGGCGAGCGGCGAGCTGGAGACGCGAATAGAAGTATATCTTGAAAGATGTTAGAAAGAAAGAAGATAACCGAACGTCCGGTTAGCACTGTATGAGAAAAATGCGGGTCCCAGGTAAGATCGCAGCTTAGGATTACACCAGGGTACTTGTAAAGGTCTACAAGTTCCAAAAATGTGTTGTCAAGCACATAAGTAGCACTAAAGGCAGACTCCAGGGTCATTCGGATTAGTTTGCATTTGTTAATGTTTAGTTCCATAGACCAGAGTTGACACCATCGAAAAATATAATCCAGATCATGCTGTAGCCGTTGGGTATCACAGTCATTAGATATTATTCGGTAAACAGTACAATCGTCAGGAAACTATCTTATCATGGGGCTAAAATAAAAGCCCGTTCACGCGGTTGCTTAGGAGCGAGTCCCTGCGATCTCTTGGCGCCACCTGTGAGGTAGAAACTGCATTTCACTTGAGTGAAGGGTTTGCGGTATTTGACAGATCAAATGTGCGCAGTGTCTATAAAAAATTATCGTTTAAAGCATTGTCAAAAAAATGTTCGGAGCAAAAAAAAAATGAAAAGAAAGATGTTGATAGATGCATAGTTTTTATGCGTCCTTTACAGTAGCTAAACGATATTTGCTGAATCAGCCGGGGAGAGTCCGGCGATTTCTGGGGAACGTTGAAATTGAGCATGGGGAGCCTGACGCAGCCGTTCCGGAAAAAGGTGGCGAAACTGCTTCGGTCGCACTACGTGCCGCATGTCAGCTCGCGCTTGTCCCCGGTGGAGCATTTCGTAACTCCGATTGCCGCCGTGACGCAAGGCCAGCTGTGCAGGGCCAAGGTGAGTGAGGCTAGTGAGGCCAACGAACGCGATTGGGAACAAAGATGGCGGCAGCTCCCAGCGCGCATGCGCATTGAGTCACGTGCGTGAGGCTCCTGCGTTGCTCCCGCCAATCGGCGGTGAAGGAGACGACGGCGCATTTCGCGAGCGAGGGAAGGTGCTCTTCTCGGGTTAAAAGTGTCTCTTCTGTGGCGCGTGATCGGGTGTCGGACAGCGGTCGGTAACGTTTGTCGAACCTGAGGTTCGACTAGTTCGCCGACTTTCGAACTTTTGACAATATTCGGTGAACAATGGATGGATGAATGTACGAATCACAGCCTTTGTAACAGGCGGTAGCTTGCGCCACCTAACCAAAAAACTAAAATGAAAACTTTTTTTATGTGTTGCTGGTTTTTGACGATGGCAGTTCGACTTTTGAATCTGTGTTGATGGCATTGTGCACAAAATTTGTAGGCAAATACCACGGTGGAAGGAGAGAAAAGTGTCTGAACGAGGCCAGCCAAGGCGGCAGAATGTTTGTTCGCGCTTCGCGTATCTCTCGGCAGGGATCACTGTCGGTCTGGGGCCTTCGCGCCGCTTGACGTTGTAAACGTGCGCACGAATAGAGACGACTGCTCGGTTGGCCCTCATCGGCCCTTTGCAGGCTGCGCCATCAGCCGCGCTTGTCCGAAATGCCAGCGAACCTGCGCCACACTTGCTCCGTGGCGAGGCGGCGCCGTTCCAGACACCTCTGTCGTATTCCACCCAAGTCTCAATGTTACATTTCACGAGCTCGTTTGCGCTCTTACTTCTCTTCATTATACCGTAGTTAATTTTAACAGTTCAGAAACTGATACTAACTTGCGCATTATCAAAACGAACCTATAGCCTTCTAACGGTTTAGTTAGGTCGTTAACCTGCTAAACCAGGTGGCGTGAGCTCGTTCTTAATTTCCGCGCCTTCGACCGAAGTTTTGTGGAAGTTTGTGTTAAAAGTTTGAAGAAGTCGAATAAAGCGAACTTCCGCAGGGTCGCGGGCATATTCCTCGTTATCGGCTGAGCTTTCTTGGTATGTTCCTTCCTTTCTTTACAGCGGAGCTGTTAAGGGCTAGTTTCCCCAGGTGACACAGAACTCTGGACAGCTACCGCCATCTATGAGCGGCAGCGGCAACCAGACAACCTGCTTGCCGCTTGTCTGCTTGCCGCCGTCGCTCCTAGATGGCGGCAACCTTTCGAGCCTTTCCCCTGTGGCTTGCCGATCCTTGCGGCCCGCCATTACTTCATCGCTGGTCTTCCTTCTTCGCCAGAGTGGAAAGGCTCAAAGTTCTTCTCGTTTTACTGCTGCTAAATCTTTGCTAAGTAAACCGCTGCCGCGATAAATATGATTGCTCCACGAGGTGTTTCCTTCCCCTCTGGATAATGAACTCGCGTCATGCTGAAATCTCGACTGCGGTTCGCCTTGGCGCTTTAGATAACGCTTATTCATGGTGAGTTATAACTTGATAAGAGAAGACTCTTCGCATAGATTTCGGACCCTACTAAAGTAAGATTCGGTATCTTTTTCGGCGAATGTTTGAACGCCTTCGTGCTCGCAGCTCTCCTGAACCGACTTTTAACGCTACCCCGTCCCTGCATTTCCGCTAAATTTAGCGGGTCAATCTCATGTCACGTGACCTAGATACGAATTTAGTTTCCCCGCTAAATTTAGCGGGAAATTAAATGTCACGTAACCTGGCGTCACGGGACCTACACTCTTAACACCGTTCCACTTAGGTTCCGGCTATAAGTGGAAAATTATTGCAAAAATTTTCCACTTACCCACCTGGAACACTGTTCCAGATATCTTGAGAATATGCGGAACACCATTTCAGATAGACCTCCGAGGTGTTTTGCGGAACAGTGCTCCACGTAATGTCATATATGGAAAGCTGTCCCACATATAATTGGGAGACTTATGTGAAACGGTGTTTCATATGTTTATATCTGGAACACTGGTACAGATAGAAGAAGCTAGCTGTTTCCGAAACACTGTTTCATATAAAGCAGGTAAGGGTTTTTTGTTGTCCCACATATTTTTGCACCTGCCTTCTTATAGACCATTCTAAGATGTCAGACTATAAAATTAAAAGCAAGGAAGCTGTAAAGAAAGCAGTTATGCTGCACACAGAGTTTCTGGTTGCTGTGGTATTCGCTTTCCGATAGCTCAGTGTCACCAGAAATCAAGAGCTCGCAGCACATTGTGCATGTGAATAGAGTAACTTGAAATTTAGTATTTTAGAAATTCCCTAGCGGCAAAAGCTGAACGTTTCACTAAGGAGACCCAGCTTCATCAGTGTCTCTGCAGAAGCTATGCAGGCTATTTGGTGAAAATTAGACTGCCATTCT